>CAJQUN010001302.1:0-80272 GCA_907163345.1 Haberlea rhodopensis
ACTCCCTATCCCGAGTGTTAAGCAGAAGTAATCATCTAACATCAATCTTGATATCCCTATCTAAGATCAATTATCAAACAATTGTAAAAGCGCAGTAATTCCTTTAACGACTTCTATGGAGTTATAGGCATCTCGAACAATATAACTACCACGATATGAATTCCTTCTGTCCTATTCACGACCCCCTCTCCCGAGTGATAGATCACAAATAAACATCATTCAATCCATGGTCAGTAGATTAAAAGCATTAAAAACAGGAAAACATAAATAAACCATACGGAAATCCAAATACTTCAATCAATTCATAATAAGCGTAGTTTCAAAACAAGCTGCATCGTCTCCTAGAAAATAAAATTAGCTCATGCTAGAATTAATTAAACAAGCTGACATGTTTAAATACCCATAACAACTGTTAAAAGTTTAGAGATACAAAACGAATTGGACGTTATTCTTCGATCTCCGATGAACGCCGCCGCCGTCTCGTGATGAAATCTCTACTTTTTGCTCCGAGCCGTCGTCGTTATTTTCTTCTTCCTTCAACCCTAGCCTCCTTTTTCTTCTCTGGACGTGTCTAAGTCTCCATTCCCCCTTTGTGCCTTGGTAATTTGCTCTTTAAAATCCCGTGCATCAGATAAGGAATGCATCCAAAATTTCCAAATTCAGTAGGGGTAATGACGCCTCCAAACTGGGATGTGTCAAAAAGTTTGGCTTCCCCGTGACTGGCGTAATTACGCCTACAAGGTGGCGTCTTTACGCCTGTCAAAATCTCAAAAGCCGTAGCTTAGGCGTAGCTACGCCTAAATGAGGCGTAGTTACGCCAAATGTATTTCTTCAAATTTTGATTTGCCGTGGCTTAGGCGTCTTTACGCCTGAATCAGCCGTAATTACACCTGATGCTTTGATGGAAAATGTAGATTTTTTACTTCAATTCATCCTTTCTTTCCGCCATTTGCACCCTTTTAGTCCACAAAACATGTAATTACCTGGATTCCTGCAAAACAACACAGAACAAAACCAAAAGTGTAATTCTGATCGAAAACTAGCACTAAACCATGCAAAATAAGAAGAAATATACTTATCATGTACTTAATTTTAACAAAATCATGGATTATGTCTACCGGTGCATGTTTCGTACAAGTGCATCCATAGACACAAGTTGTGAAGAAATCATGAGAACTTACCTTTTTAGGTTAGATTGTCGTTCACTTGCTTATTATTAATTTGGTGCACCTAAATTTGACAAGTTGATGCACGTAATTTTTAAGCAAAATGATGATTTTAATACGATTGTGCACTTAATTTTAACAAAACCAAGATTATGTCTACCGGTGCACGCTTGTACAAGTGCACCCGTAGACACAAGTTCTGAAGAAATCATGAAACACACTTGTAGGTTAGATGGTGGTGCACTTGCTTATTATTAATTTGTTGAACCTAAATTTGACAAGTTGATGCACGTAATTTTAAGCAAAATGATGATTTTAACTGTTGGTGCACTTGATTTTAAATAAATCACATCACGTTTTATCTACAAGTGTACATTTTTACAACTTGGTGCACCTAAATTTGACATGTTGATGCACGTAATTTTAAGCAAAATGATGATTTTAATTTTAACAAAATCATTGATTATGTCTATCGGTGCATGTTTGTACAAGTACAAATCGGTAGATACAATTTATGAAGAATCATGAAAACACACTTTTAGGTAAGATGTGGTGTGCACTTGCTTATTATTAATTTGGTGCACCTAAATTTGACAAGTTGATGCATGTAATTTTAAGCAAAATGATGATTCTAGCAAGGTGGTGCACTTAATTTTAACAAAATCACGGATTATGTCTACACATACATACTTGTACAAGTGTACCCGTAGACAAAAGTTGTGAAGAAATCATGAAAACACGCGCTTTTTTAGGTTAGATGATGGTTGATAAGTGTCGTTTTTACACTTATTTAGATATGATTTTCTAATGGTTTTCGTATTGATTATGGACGATTTTACGGTTTTTGTTATATATTTGTGTTTCATGAATCAATATTGAAATGCATAAAAGTAGAGTAAATGAGCCAAAAATAATGTAAAAAGACCAAACCGAGCGAACGCGTCGAAGCCAAGGAAGAAAAAAAAGAAAATGAGCTCGATCGATCGAGATTATCTCGATCGATCAGTCTTGATAGAATTTTTGCTCGATCAATCCCTGAAGAGTTTTCTGAAAAATAAATTCCTTATAGAATTCGTGCCAACAAGGAAGTTCATAAATCCTTTCCTCTATAAATAAAAGAAAAAATTAGGACTTAATTCATACTTTACAATAGGAATAGCCTTCATCATACCATCCTCCATATCACCATCATCCACCTCCATCCTTTAACCCATCCTAGGAATTGGAATAAGCAAACAATATAATCGAGGAGCACGATCGAGAAAAAGCGAGGGAAGGATCGAGGATCAACGAACGAAGTCGACTTGGGAGTTTGCTTTTACTTTTTTATTTTAGTTTTGAATGAATATTGGATTTATTGTGTTTTTTATGATTGAGAGATATATTAAACATAGTTTTTCCTATTGATATTGTGATTGAATTCATACATCTTCTATGTGCATTATTTTTTTTTCTCATAGTTTTGAAGGATTGATCCCCTTTGAATGATAATTTATTATAATTGAGATCGTAAGATAATATTATAATACAATATGTAATTAATGTCGTGTGTTAAAGATTAGATCGAAAGATAAAATCACACATGAGTGATTGCTTTAGGTTATTTAATCTAAGGTTAGTTGTTTTCATAAAGGTTCATTCAATATCGAATTGTTAAGTAAGTGAACGAGAGTTACTTGCTGCAATTTGATGTTAAATTTAATATAGATCGAGAGAGTATATTGAATAAATTCAAAAAACTCGTCACCTTAGAGATGTATGGAGAAAAGAATTGTAAGTGTTGGTTATGTGAATCATTGTCTTTATAATTCTTGCTTGTTGACTTTTCTCGTGATCATCGATTGTTTTGGTTGGATTAATAGTTAATTTAGTTATTTAATATTTTATTAAATTCAATTTCGTAGGTTAAATATAGTTAAAAGTGTCTTATTTGGTCCTTGCTTGTTAGTCCATGTGGGTTTGACAATCCGTATTCTTCCTATCTATACTAAAACTTGACACTGTGCACTTGCGGTAGAATTGCGTTGTTTAAATAAATCGCGATCGGTGGTGCACATTAATTTGGTGCACCTAAATTAGACAAGTTGATGCATGTAATTTTAGCAAAATGTTATTTTAACACGGTGGTGCACTTAATTTTAACACAATCACAGATTATGTCTACCGGTGCATGTTTTACAAGTGCACCCGTAGACACAAGTTGTGAATAAATCATGAAAACATACGTTTTAGGTTAGATTGTGGTGCACTTGCTTATTATTAATTTGGTGCACCTAAATTTGTCAAGTTGATGCACGTAATTTTAAGGCAAAACGATGATTTTTCACATGATAGTGCACTTAATTTTAACAAAATCAACGATTATGTCTACCGGTGCAGCGCTTTGTACAAGTGCATCCGTAGACACAAGTTGTAAAAAAATCATGAAAACATTTTTTTTTAGTTGATGGTGGTTGCACTTGCTTATTATTACTTTGTTGAACATAAATTTGACAAGTTGATGCACGTAGATTTAAGCAAATGATGATTTTAACACGTTGGCACACTTAATTTTAAAAACAAATCATGGATTTTATCTACCAGTGTACGTTTTTTACCAGTTGGTGCACCTAAATTTGACATGTTGATGCACGCAATTTTAAGCAAAATGATGATTTTAACACGTGATGCGCTTAATTTTAACAAAACCACTGATTATGTCTATCGGTGCATGTTTTGTGCAAGTACACCAGTAGATACAATTATGAAGAAATCATGAAAACATACTTTTAGGTTAGATGGTGGTGCACTTGCTTATTATTAATTTGGTGCAACTAAATTTGACAAGTTGATGCGTATAATTTTAAGCAAAAATGATGATTTTAGCAAGGTGGTGCATGTTGGGGTTCAACAATTGCCTCTGCTTTGTGATCGATCGAACACGTGGCGCTTGTGCCAGAGTATGGTTGAAAAGATTGATGTTGCGCCATTACACTTAGAACTATAGTTATTGGTAAAGCGGTAAGCGCTCGATCCTACAATTGGTATCAGAGCCAAGGTCGCGTGTTCGATTCCCCATGAGTTGCAGAGAGTGCAATTATTGGGGGAGGGATTGTTTGGGGTTCAACAATTGCCTCTACTTTGTGATCGGTCGAACACATGGCGCTTGTGACAGAGTATGGTTGAAAAGATTGATGTTGCGCCATTACCCTTAACTATAGTTATTGGTAAAGCGGTAAGCGCTCGATCCTACAGTGCACTTAACTTTAAACAAAATCGCGGATTATGTCTACATGTACATGCTTGTACAAGTGTACACATAGACACAAGTTGTGAAGAAAATCATGACAACACACTTTTTAGGTTAGATAGTGGTTGGTAAGTGGTCATTTTTTATATTTATTTAGATATGATTTTCTAATGGTTTTCGTATTGATTCATGGACAATTTTACGCCTTATATATTTATGTGTTTCATGAATCAATGTTGAAATGCATAAAAGTAGAGAAAATAAGCAAAAAATGATGAAAAATGAGCAAACCGAGCGAATGCGTCGAAGCCAAAGAAGAAAAGAAAAGAAGAAGAAGAAGAAAATGAGCTCAATCGATCGAGATTACATCTCGATCTGGACAGAATTTTTGCTCGATCGATCACCCGTAGGAGTTTTCTGAAAAATAAATTTCTTATAGAGTTTGTGTCCAACAAGGAAAGTTCATAATTGTTTCCTCTATAATAAAAGACGAAAATTACACCTTAATTCATACTTTACAACCTAGGAATAGACATCCTCCATATCACCATCCTCCATATCACTATCATCCACCTCCATCCTTAAGAAATGAAGAGCTACTACACTTTCACTTAAATGTTTGTTAAATATTTTCAATTGGCATAAAAATTAATATTTGACATTTAAAATAGGCGTGATTACATAAAAGGTTATTTACTTTATTTAATATAATCGTTAGAATAGATCCTAGTGGATGGCCAGTCAACATTTCAAACCAATTTGAGCTTCAATAGTTCGTGTTCTTAAAATAATTGCACACCAAATTATTATATCGAGTTCGGTTTCTAAACTGAATACTCGACATAACCCGCTTAAAACTGATTAATCATTTGAAAATCATTTTAAAGATAGTAAAATATGTAAAAACAGTTTGGTTGAAGCATTTTATCAAACATTTTGAAACGTTTCAACTATGCAGTAAAGTAAATGCACACATTTATTCTGGAAGATCAAATGTGACGTAATCCTTCTACGACTCCTAGAACTCATCTCAATGTGTGGACAACTTGTCTCACAGTTACAATAGCACTCATTTACTTGTCAGGAGCGCCTATGATTGGGAGACGTTTCAAGTTCGTGACCCTAAACAAACCCTCCCTCTTTGCCTATCAAAAAAAAATAAAAGGTCTTCTAAATGTTCTGATATAGCAAGGTAAGAAATGCCTAAGTATTGAGGTTGGTCTTATTTTACAAAGATTAATCTTGAAGCTCTCCACTTTGAATCTCCTTTGGAATGTTGGATTCTAATCTAAATCACCCTTCTTCGATCGTCAATGACTTTATATATTATAGCCTTCAACAATGATTTAACGTTAGATACAATAATATGTCCGTTAAAAAGGTTCTGCACGATTCCAATAATGCAACAATCATATTCTATTTCTAGTCTACTTTCATATTTCAGCTCGGAAGATTCAGCTCGATAATTTCAGCATGATAAAATTCAGTATGGTAGCTTCAACTCACTAATTTGGCAGATTTAGCTCGGAAAATTCAGCTTGTATTCACCTTGCTATTTCCAGCTCGATGGTCTTCAAACTATTTCTTTGCAATTCATTAAGCTCCTAATAATGATATATTCAATGTAGAGTTGATGAAATATCTAAGCAACACAAAAACTAGTCTTGTTAACATCAAATTCAAGATTATTCAGGTTCCTAAAACTCAACAATATTTAATTTATCTTAAAATATAGAAAATACATATATTGAATTTTGACTTGAGCGGTTTTTTGGTGAAATTGGTGAAGTGGTTTTTGAGAATAGATAAATTAAAATATAAAATAAAGTAATATAAAAATTTCAGAAAATAATATAACCATAATAAGATAAAAATGAGAGGAAAACTTATAAAGATTAGTAAATTAAATGAACAAAGCCAGCTCCTCTCCCATAGTGCTCTCTTTACATTCGGATTTTCTTCAGTTAACTAGAATCCCAACCGCTATTATATTTTTTCTTTTCTGCCTTCTCTACACTTCAAGAGACAGTGAGTTTCTTTAATCAAATGCTCAATTTTATATGTTGCAGAGCTAGTTAATGATCGATTTCTGGATGAAATTTTTATTTTGCCAGTGATGATTGGTGGTTTGATTTTTGTTTTTCTACGCTTTCATTTCTTGGTAAAGAGTTCGTGTTTATAGATGATTTGGTTCACGCCCCTAGTCTATTTTTCGTTTCTCCGGGTGCAAAAGGAGATAAAGTCATGTTTCTTGTGCTTACGCTCTTTCTTGATATTTTTTTTTATATATCGTTAATTTCTGAACGAGGCCATGATTAAACATTATTGTGTTGCTTGATATTTATCACATTGTGTTTGTCAAAAGCCTGTGTGACAGCCTACGGTTTGGACAAGGTGGACCAAGTAAAGGCTAGAGGGACGATTTGATATAGTTGGGTGGTGTTTGAATATTTGAAAATTTTAGATATAAAATATGAAGTTTTCGCCAGCTAGGTCCATATTGATCAAAGAGGGGATGAACGAATTAAGAGGGATGCAACTTAATATATTTTGGGCTCCATGCTCGGTCTCCCTTTAATTCCCCCCTGTAACGAGTGGGCAACATTTCTAGCTGTAGAAAAAATTTTGAGCTCCTCGATGTCGTACTTGTTAGGAAATGATGGTATTAGTCTTGTAAACTTTAGAAATATTCGACAATTTCAATTTTAGAAATGAGATTTGTGAATTTAAATGAGTGCATGTGAATACTTATAGTTGGAAGAGCCATATTATATGAAACCCCTAGAAAAAACAGTACTCATGTGATGCTCGATGTTAGTTTATGAAAATGAGTTTTCATAGAATCCTTAATTTCAGGAATGGCCGAACCAGCATACACTGTAGCATCGGACAGCGAAACAACCGAGGAAAAGAAATCTTCTCCTCCTCCTCCACCTCCCGAAGTAGCAATCGGGATTGACATTGGCACTTCTCAATCTAGCGTTGCAATTTGGAATGGCTCGGATGTTGAGCTTCTCGGAAATAGACGAAAGGAGAAGTTTTTGAGATCTATGTTACATTCAAAGATAATATTCCAACCAGCGGTATAAGCAGTCAACTCCCTCAGGAGTATGAGATGTTATCTGGTGCTGCCGTTTTCAACATGAAAAGGTTGGTTGGTCGACTCGACACGGATCCCATTATATATGCAAGCAAAAGCCTCCCATTTCTTGTGCAGACCTTAGATATAGGTGCCAGGCCATTGGTGGCTGCTCTGGTCAATAATCTGTAGAGGGCCACGACTCCCGAAGAAGTTCTCGCTATATTCCTTGTCGAACTAAAAACCATGGCTGAGGTTCATTTGAAACGTCCGGTACGAAATGCTGTCCTAACAATTCCTGTATCATTTACGAGATTCCAACTGAGTCGAGTCGAAAGAGCATGTGCAATGGCAGGGCTTCAGGTTCTGAGGTGATGCCTGAGCCTACGGCTGTTGCCTTGTTATATGCACAGCAACAGCAGCAGAATGTACCTGAAAGTACGGGCAGTGGGAGCGAAAAAGTTGCACTTATATTCAATATGGGTGCTGGATTTTGTGACGTGGCCATCACTGCCACAGCAGGGGGAGTTACGCAGATAAAGGGCATGAGAGGAAGTACTTTAGGAGGTGAAGACATACTGCTAAATATGATGCACCTCCTCTTACCTGATATGACCACTAACTTTTTGAGCCGCAGGATTGATGAGAGAAGAAAAATGGGATTACTTTCGAGCTGCCACTCAGGACGCAATCCACAAACTTTCATCCCAATACAGTGTCCAGATTGATCTTGACTTGGGAAATGGAAGAAAAAATATGTAGAAGTATCAACAGGGAGGAGTTTGAGGAAGCGAACAAAGAAGTTTTTGTTCAATGTGAGAGGCTAATTAGATGGTGTCTACTCGAGGCAAAGGTAGAAATAGAGGATATAAACGATGTAATTCTCGTTGGTGGATGCTCAAATATTCCTAAGCTACAAAACATTGTAAAGGGTATTTGTCACAGAGATTTTTACACTGGAATTCACCCTCTGGAAGCTGCGGTTCGAGGGGCAGCAATAGAAGGTGCACTGGCTTTGGATTCAACGACCCTTTCGGCAGTTTAGACCTTTTAACAATTCAAGTAACTCCACATAGCGTTGGAATAAAAGCATACGGAAATAACTATGTGCCAATCGTACTTCAAAACACCACAATCCCAGCAAGAAGAGAACTGATTTTCACAACCATTAACGATAACCAGAATGAGGCACTAATCGTAGTTTCGAGGGTAATGAGAATACAGTCCAACAGAACCATCTTTTGGGATATTTCAAGATTTCGGGGATCCCTTTCGCCCCAAAAGGAGTACCCAAAATCAGCGTGTGTATGGATATTGATGCGTCGAACATCCTTCGAGTTTTTGTTGGGGTTATCACGCAAGGGGAGCAAAATTCGGCAACTCCATTTGTGGAAGTTCGGATGCCAATCGTTGATGGTGGACACGGTCTGTGCGCCGAAGCTCTTAGTAGAACTTATGGAGATTCTTTAGATTTGGTGGCAGTGCAAAAGAAAGTTGGGTTTTGAGGAAGTGTGCAGCGTATACAAGGAGTTAAAAGTGTTAATCGTACATATTCAAATTTGCACGTCTTTGTTATAGAACAATTTTTGGGTCAGATTTTACTTGAATATTAGATTCTTTTGGAGTTGATTCTTAGTAAATACTTTGTGAAATTTGTGTTGAAATATTAGGTTTTATTTGACATTTCCCCATTATAATAATCTGAATAATTTTGCCCCTTTATGTGGAGGTAAGAAGATGTTTTGAATATGATAGAAAACCACACTAAATTCATTTACAATGCATAACATTTATACAAAAGGAGAGGCTTGAGTTTTGCCTAAATTATAGGTATAATAAGAGACAATACATTAATACATTTCCTATTTAGTACAAGCATATTACGTGTGATTTGGTGTGCATGATTGAGTCTGATTTGGTGTGCATGATTGAGTCGATTTGGTGTATGCCTTACTTATACGCCCCGGCAAGATGGAGGTGCCATCAGTAACTCCAATCTTGTAACGTAAAGTTTGGAATTTTTGTCGAGACAATGGCTTGGTGAGAAGATCTGCCAGTTGATCTAATGTGTGAACATAATTGACAGTGATGCGCCCTTTCTTGATAAGTTCATGTACAAATAACAGATCAATATCAATGTGCTTCATTGATGTCGAGATGCCGTAGTGACCATCCATTTATGACAGTAATGGAGAGGATTAGCCTGATGGTTGCGGGTTTAACAACCGGAGTAAATGTCTGTGTGTAATCTACTCATGGTCGTTGATGGAACCCTTTAGCTATGAGGCGTGCTTTGTGCATGTTGATTGTTCCATCTGGATTTCTTTTAATCTGAAAAACAAACTTGCAGCCAATAAGATTTTGACCCAAATTTGGTGGAACTAGTTCCCATGTGCCATGGTTAATCAAGGCTGTTATTTCTTCAGACATGGCATTGCGCCCCAGTGGATCTTTAAGAGCTTGACTAACACAGGTTGGTTCTGCAGATGCAGGGAGTGGGTGTTTGATGGTGGTATGGAGTTGTTTTGGGCGGTGAATATTGTTCATAGACATGGTAGTCATTTGATGAGTACGCTGGAAAGTAGGTGGACGTGGAGAGTGTACCTGATTATTCAATGGCACTGCTGTGTTGTCTTGTTCCAGAGGATGAAGATGACCCTCGTCATGGGCTTGTGTGAAGTCTAGCGCGGGAAGAGGTGCAATGTCTACAGGTGGTAGTTGCAACAATTTCCAGAGAAGCAGGGGGTTATCTATGGTGCGTGGGGCTCTTTGGCTGGTTTTGTATGATTTTCAAGATAAACATTCTCATGAAATGTGGCATGTCGAGACACATAAAGACGCTGATTAGGCAAGTGATAGCAAAGGTATGCACTTTGTGACATAGAATATCCTAAAAACACACAGGGTACCGATTTTGGTTGTAGCTTGTTTGTGTTGTAAGGTTTGAGCCAAGGGAACCATAAGCAACCAAATGATCTAAGTTTGAGGTAGTTTGGTGCTTCCTTCAACAAGCTTTGAAAGGGAGATTTGTGGTCGAGAATAGGTGACGGGAGCCTGTTTATGAGGTAAGTTGCAGTGGCAAATGCATAGGACCAGAAAGTTGAGGAAAGACCTCATGTTTCGACAATATGTCGATGACGACGCTCAGAGGCTCCATTTTGTTGGGGTGTATGTGGTGCGGTGGTGTAATGGCTGATGCCATGGAGAGTAAGAAAGGGTTGAAGGGCAATGAACTCTCCTCCATTGTCCGAGTATAGGCTTTTGGTTTTTTTATTGAAGCGTGTTTCGATCATTTTATGAAATTGGGGAAAGATGATTCGAACATCAGATTTATTGTGTAATGGAAAGAACCACGCATATTTGGTGAAATGATCAATGAAGATCACATAATATTTGTGGCCTTGAATGCTGGTTTGTGGGGATGGACCCCAAACATTCATGTATATTAAGTCAAAAGAAGATGAGCTTTTGAGTCCATGTTTTTTAAAAGGTAATTTATGAGATTTATTGATTGAACACGAAATACAATCATGATAAATGGATGAATCTTTGGCTACAAGAAAGGGAAAACACTTGATTATTTTAGTAACTACTTTAGATTACGGATGTCCGAGACGTTGATGCCATCCTTTTATTGAGGTTCGTTCATGTACCATAGCAGTTGGGTAAGAAGCACGGGGTTTGTGGTAGGTGGTAGATGCCATTGTCACACTTGCCTTGAAGAAGGGTCTCCTTTGTCCGCTCGTCCTTAACAAGAAAGACATTGGGATGAAATTCAAGAAAGACATTATTGTGTTTGGTAAAATGGTGAACATAGATAAGTTTTTTGTTAATGTTGGGAACACAAAGTGTGTCTTTAATCTTAAAGTTTCGTTTTGGATAGGGCAAGGTAAGAGAACCTGAATGAGTGATGAGCCATCGTCGATGAGCACCTCATCAGTTCAATCATATTCTGAGTGCAGCTGCAAGTTGGAGAGTTGAGAGTTGATGTTGTGAGATGCTGCAGGGTCAATGAGCCACCGCTGATCTGGACTGGTGTTGGTGGTAGTGCAATTGGCCGAGACTTTAGCAGATTGCAATTGTGGACAATAATTGGCAATATGGCCAATGTGTTCACAGTATTCGCATTTTGGTGGGTACCTTTGTTGGGTGGAGCTGCGGTTTGGATCTGAAATAATTTTTCTGATTTGAGTGGGAGGATGGCATCTGTCTTTTTGAGGACCTAAAATCCTTGCGTTGAGTGTTATTAGCTGTAGTTACCATGGATTGATTGTGGTGTTCTAGCCTTTTTAGAAAGGACTCATGGCCTATGAGAAGATCATGTAATTCTTCAATGGACATAAATGATTCTCGGGCACGTATCGTTGCTATGATATCTTTGTATTCAAGGCCTAGACCATTTAGGACATATAGAGTGATATCATCGGCGGTGAGAGAGGCATCAATGAGAGCCAATTCATCTGCAATAGACTTGACAGTATGTAGGAATTTTGTAACGGTGCGTGAGCCACACTGACTGAGGGTAAGATCCTCCTTGAGTTGCATGACTCGGGTTCTGGAGCGATTGGCATATAGGTCGGTCAGTTTGCTCCAGGCTTGAGCATAAGTTTTGGAGGCTGCTATGAATGGTCACAGCGTCTGTCATCGAAGTGAGAATGACATTGATAATGAGTTTGTCCTGCCGGAACCAATGAGTGTATGTAGCAGCGATTGCTGCATCAGTGTTCGTGGCAGTGGGTGGTGTGGGCAAGGCATTGTGCCATCAATATAGCCGTGCAGATCATAACCAAGAAGAAGATACTCAAATTGTGCATGCCAATAGGGATAATTTGTTGGCGTGAGTCCAATAGTAATCTTTTGATGGGCTGTGATGGCTATAGGAGAAAGATTATATGTCATTTTGCGGAAGATGGAAGAGAGGGAGAAAAAAAGGTGGGATCGGAATTTTACTCGTGAGAGAGATGGCTTCGTGATACCATAAAGAATATTAAGAAGATGTTTTGAATATGATAGAAAACCACACTAAATTCATTTACAATGCATATACATTTATACAAGCGGAGAGGCTTGAGTATTGCCTAAATTATAGTTCTAATACGAGAAAATACATTAATACATTTCCTATTTAGTACAAGCATATTACGTGTGATTTGGTGTGCATGATTGAGTCTGATTTGGTGTGCATGATGTAGTCAATTTGGTGGCCTTCCTTATAGGTGGAGCCTACGCCCTATTTCAATTAGCCGGTGATGCCCCTCATACAACAAGTATAATTTTAATTTTAAAAATATACTATATAGTCTATTATCAATTCTACCCGCTCTCCCTTCTTCCTCCTATTTCTTTTTTTTTTAGTAATGGGAACCCACAGTCACTATCATTTGGGTGGCAACTGAGTAAACCATCGGACTGATGTAATAGTCTGCAAGCCACAGCCAGCCAAGTAAACCACACTAGGCAAGTCCGGTGCGACAGACTCGACTAAGAAAGTGTTGGGAGGAGAATCGAACTCGTGACCAAAAACCTTCGAACTCACCTACTCCACCAATTCGGTCATCCTATGAGAGGCATGACGACTCTCTCTATTAGGTAAAGTGAGCCTCGAATGCAAGTCATTACTTATTATCCATTGAATTCGAATCTCTTCATGTCTCTGCACGGAATTTGAAATTGGGTTCAAAACATTAAAAAAAATCAACTTCAAATTTATATCCTTTATTCCAATTTAAACCTATGAACTCCAAGGAAAAAAATATGCAATGTTCCCTTTTACTTACTTGCTTTAAGCGAATATTCTGAGAAGTGAGTTTGGGGATAAAAAGGTGCATATGATATTACACGGAATATTTGATTCTAACCCCCAGAGTATTGCTTTTGAGAGTGCATCCACCATGAATTAACAATACTCCAAATGGAATATTTCCAATATATGATAAGATTTACCTTAAAGACAATGCTCTTAAGGATAACATCAAAATAACCGTATTATACATTGAGAATATTATTTTTTATTCTAAATGCCAAATCATGTAAAATCTTGTTTAACAACTATCATCAATTTTAAAGTAGCATATTTGGTTAATGGATATATAACAATAGAATACTTTTTTTCTGGGAAATACTGGAACTTACATTAAATGTAATGATAATGTTAACAATATAGAAATTGATAGAATAGGTTTTTTAGTTATAATAATTAAAACTAATGTCATACTATTTTAGTTATTTTGGGAACCAAAGATAAATTTGGAGGAAAAAAACAAAAAAATGCTAACAATCCCAGTTCCATTTTTGTATAGCTTCTCTTTTATAGTATAGATATATAAAATAATTAAATAAAAAATATATATTTAAATATCATTCAATCAGTCCTACTAGAACCTCCCTAAATTGTAGAATATATAATAATTTCACAATAAATACATCTTGAACCTATATTCTAAATCATTAAATGCCACTTTTATTTGGGATCTAGATTCTATATTTGTCCCAAAATACTAATAATATCCTTCACTATTTATCGTTTCTCACCAATGTCCACAAGAACATTATTCAAACAATTTTGGATACAAAAATCATAGCTAAAGAAATATGAGAAGTAAAAGAAGTGAAAGTCACAAAGCACTTGCTAACTTTAGTTACAGGACTTGTCAACATCTTATGTTTGAAGGAGAGTGCTGTCCATAGTAGCATTTATTTTATTCAATGATTCTTGTTTTTCATACATATGAGCAAAATGACTTGTTCAACTACTTGCTTTCTTTGGCTTTAGTTCAATATCCATTCCTTGGAATGAAATATCTAATAGAATCAAGATGAATCTTGAATAATCAAAGTTCTAAGGACGATGAATCTTGAATGATCGAAGTTCTAAGGACGTTGATTGAAGTTCCCAACACTAATTATAACACCAAATACTGCAAAGAATTATAACTCGAAGGGCGACCGGAGAGCTCATTTAGTGAACGAAAAGCGAACTCCAGGCCCGGAAGTAGCTACTGAACTACACGTAGTGTAGTGAAGAGCTGTTATCATAGTGCTTTGAATCCACCTCCCGAAGCTTACTTCAACGAAATTCAACACCGTTAGCTCAACTATGTGGGGATTCTGAGGGGAGAGTGACTAACTCATGTTAAAAAATATAGTAACTAATCAATGATGAATCATAGTCTATCATTCATTCTTCCAAGCATACAAGAAGAAAGAAAAGCCAAGACCTGGTACTTTAGAATCCATGAAACTCTCGGAGCAGCTCCATGAAAATTCCGTGGAATCGGGTAAAGTTGGGCCACTCCACAACTTCTCTGCCGATAAACTAGTGTGAAACACGAACACTGCATTCGATAAACTTGGACCGAATAGCCAATTGTACACATCCCAGTAGATTTCAACAGGGAGCCCATCCACCAATATTGTGTAATTTCCGCGAAATTTCCATTGGAGATGCTTCACCTGCATCACTGGTTTTGCATCAATATGAATCAGTAAGCAAGGATCATCGCTGGTATTCGAATCACACTCGATTCTCAGGTCATGAATCTGGCCATTATCACAGAGTTGTGCCTTTGAACAATAAACCCTCTTTCCAGAAATATGTTCCCTCTTGGAGATGAACATTGCATTGCAAAAGGCACTACTTGCTCCAGTTTTCTTGAATGCTTCTTTCCTAAGATCCCCAACTACCAAAACCATTCCCCCCTTACAAAAAACTGCGACATAATACCCCTCAAAAGGCTCCGGCCCAGGACCAAATTTCGCCGAAGAAAGATCCCAAAACACCTCAATTTTAGTAGCATACACTTCAAAACATTTGGATCCTTTTCTTTTTGAGAACAAAGAAGGTTTTACATCTACTTTACAGATACAACGATTAGATGCGTCATCTAATTCAACTGTCAGGCACTGACCCATCATATTCTTGCTCCATATAATACTGATTAAACAAGATTTTCCGACCAATTTACATCTATATATGCATGTAACAGAATTGTGAGGACCTTTTCTCGCACCTACACCAGAAGAAGAAGCATCAGCAACCTGAACTCCATTTTCTCCAAAACAAGATGGAAAGTCCCTCATCTCCAGTACATTCAAGAAAATCCAAGAACTTAGACTTCAACAACCTTTGCTTGGGCTATATTGCCAGAAATTGTGATCTTTACGCACCCCTTTTGAACATTAAGGAAATCAAATCTATAAACATGAAAGACGTAATCTTTAGAAGTAAGAACCCATTTTCCCAACGGCCGTATAATCACTTGGATCCTACAATAATCTATATCTATATATATATATATATATATATATATATATATATATATATATAGATTATTGTATGTTAAAAAAATCATTATTGTTGTTCTTAGCCATTTAGGATAACTCATTTTAATAGTTTTTTTTTTTGTAAATTCTAAATAAATAATTATAACAACAATATATAATATTAAATCATTTAGGAGGCATTTGAATTGACGAGTTTGAAGCCATGAATTTCAAATTCATTGAATCGTTTGGATGAATTTATATTTGGTGTAATCCAAATATATTTCTTTACTAATTTATGTAAGGGATAATTACATCTATACCCCATCGACTTTGACGTAATTACAGAAACCTCTCATATAGTTTAAAAAATTACAGAAACCTCCTATCAAGTATTGTTAAACATTACAGACAAAGCAGGTCGTTAAAAACGTTGACGGTCGTTAAATAAACAACCCTTAATTTTTATTGAAAACCCCAAATTGTCCCTAGTCAACTTTGACCTAAATTTTTGGAGGGGATGTTTTTGTAATTATGGTATTTTATAGGGGTGTGATCGTAATAAAATCAATATTAATTTTTCAAATATAATTATTATTTACTCAAACTTTTTTATTTTCCTAATAATTTTAATTTTTTATCATCTTTATTCAATCTTGTAAAATATCAATATATACCATAAAAATCAAAAGTTATATATATATATACATCATTAAAAACTTTTGCTAGAAATAACGGCAGTTTATAATATTTTGAATTAAATTGAAATGAAAGTCAAATTAAAAAATAATATGTTCGATTGCTATTTTAGGAATTGAAGTTGGCTAGCCAAAAAATAACGTAAAAACTTATAATCATCATACTTTCAATAAATTATTTAAAATGTAAATAATATATGATTACTAACTTGATAAACGAGGTAGAAATTAAACTCTAAAAACAAACTACACAAATACGAGTTCAACTAGGGGTGAGCATCGAAACAGAATTTGTGAAACTGAATCGACCGAATTTTTTTCCAGCCAACTGAACTGGCTGATTTTTACATTAAATCGAACAAACCGATTCGATAAAACATCGATTGTCATGAAAGATCATGGCCTAAAATATATCATTTAAATTCAACGTCTAAACATATAATTGTCATTAAATATCATGGCTGAAAACAAGATCTTTTTATCATCATAATTATCAAAAAAATATATGATATCATGAGAATAATACAATTATATAATTTTGGACGTATTTTTATATATAAGTAGTTAAAATATCATTAATATAAAATTTAGTTTAAGTTTTAAAATATTTAATAAATAATTATTTGAAATAAATAAATAAAAATAAAAATAATATGACATAATAGGGGATGTAACTGTAATGTATATTATACTATAGATATGTATATGTAATGATAAATTTATATTATATATAGTATATGTGGTGTATCTGTAATGATTTGATAATTATATAATAAATATACAAGAGGGCAAAAAGGTCATTTCGCGCGTTCTGTTAATTATTTTTGACGGTGTTACTCTGCAGAAGCCTCTGTAATGTTTCAAAGTCAAGGGAATGTTTCTGTAATTAGGCCAAAGTCGAGGGGGTGTTGACATAATTATCCCTTTTATGAAAATGTAATGGCAATTATGATGGATTTATTAGGTTGTGTTTTGAATGATGGATTTGATTTTGGTGGAAGGTTTTGATTTGAGAAAGGATTTGGATGGTGAATTTCATGGATTGAAATGTGGTTCATTGTCATTTTAAATCCTTCCAAAAAATTCAAAGATAGATGCATTAAACAAGGAGAATGAATTTGAAATACCTACTTCAATTCTTTACCAAACAAAAACGATGGTTTTTATTGAGAAATTTGAAATTCACTAATTCCAATCCTTTAATCCAAACACAATTCAAGATAGACGACATTTCAAATTCGGCTTTCAAATTCATTCTCAAATCAAATCACTTTATTCAAATGATATCCATCCATCCAAACGCAAAATATGTTCATTTATTAGATAAATCACATTATTTATTATAATTTATTCGCAATTTATCTTCTTTCACTTTCATATTATCCATATTGTATTTAAATTTCTATTGATGTGGTGTCTTATACATGTATTGTAAGTTAATTACTTATTTATATTTGTAATTATCCAATTTTGTACAAAATTATATTAAATTATATTTTTTAAAATATGATTAATTATATACGTCCAACGCATGTCTAGAGTAACTAGTACGTAGTTATTCAATATTTATCGGAGTATACATTATATAATATCCTAATAGAAATGATAATCGTGAGATATACAGTTCATATACAGTTAATGAAGCAAAAACAAAATATTACTAAAAAATGTTGTTAAAAGACTTGAAATAGACATGCTAAGTACTATTTTTATTAATTGGGAAAAAGGTTAAACATTCAAAATTTGGCTTAAAAAGTTCTAGCAAACATTCTATAAAAGTTTGATATATTTGTCAATATATGAAGACCTAAACTATATAAATTCCATAAATCCTTGCTTGTCACGTTTGATTCAACCTAATTCAAACTACTTTTACGTAGTATCATGTGTGTCACTTTACCAATCATTATAATTGATGGTAGCTGTGCAATCCAAATTTTTCAAAGCATACAACAATACAAACGATCATTCTCCAAGCAGTAACAATTATTGCATTATAATAATCTCATTCCCAATAATTACAGTAAATTCAATCCATGAAAATCGAGAGTATTGTCTTATACCAATTATAGGATCAAATACTTGTCATTTTAATAAAAAATATAATTGGTGGTAATGGAACTCAAATCCTTTAAACTGTACAGCAACACAAGCGTTACGTTTCAGACGTTCTCCATTTATTGTAGTTCGACATACTCAATTAATAATACAACCAACTTCAACTACGAATTCAAACTTGCTAACAAATTCAAATGTAGCTCGAAGGAGAGGAGCGTTTTAAGTACTGTTTGGCTTTACTTTACAACTTTTTCTATGTTATAAAGTTGTTTAGAAAGGGACTCGAACACGTTCTTGTTGACAATAGCCTACTAATAGGATGTTAGTAAATGCTTTTTCGAACTGTTTATCAGTAGATAAAAAAAGTAGATTTTGAGTGTTTTATTTCCTTACTTCTGCTATTGCTTCTCTAAAATTAAGCAAAAATCAGAAGCAGAGAAACATGACATGACATGAATTTGACTTCTTTAAGTTGTTTTGTGGTAATTTTGTAATTATTTGAAGTTTATTAAACTGTTTTTTTATTTTAATACAAACACTCAATGTTTTTGCTTAAAAACAACTTTTTTTAACTTTAAGCAAAAACAATATAAAAATGCTTTGAATAAGCAATTACAAACACACCCTAAATTATACTACTGTTTTCATCTATTGATTAGGTAAACTAATATCCAACTAACTTTTCTGAATCGTGTACGAGTCTACACCTAGTTTGGAGATGGCTTTAGTGTAAATAAAGGGTGGGTACCTCAATAATTGAAAAAATACATAATTTTATATTATTTTTTAAAAAAATATTATAGTTTACAACCTCTCTTCCATTATTGCCTACTCAATCCAACTCATAAATCAGCATCTACAAATTTCATGCAACACTATTTTATTTCAATTTAACGTAGAATAAACTGAACATTTCTATATTTACGATATTTTATATTCCATGTTAGTAGTACTCTTATCAAAACAATTATTGGCAACGAACTTCTCGTATATTTTCAAATAGACAGATTACATCAATGAGTTTTTAAAATTGACAATTTATTTTACTGTGGTTTTCAAAATAAAGAGTTTACTACATGTGTTTTGAAAATAGATAATATATTCTCCCGTGGTTTATGAAAATAAGCAGTGCACCCCTCTGTAGTGTGTGCATATGTGAAAAACATTCCCTCTATGTAATATGTTTTGCAAACAATAGAGGAATAAATTGTCTATTTTGAAAACCATATGTGGTCAACTGTCTGTTATAGACTAAATTGGGTGAACTGTCTATTATGATACCAATGGGAGTAAAACGCATATTTATAGGAGTAAAATGTCTATAATTAATACCACACGTGGATAAATTATCACTAGCCCTTATTAAATTGTTTCAGTTTCACATTAGGAGTAACTTACAAATGATTATTAATTCGATCAGTGAAGTTGATATTAGAAGTATTCATCTAGCCGTAAAATCGATTCGAACAACTTATCAGAATCCAACTTTATCGAATTTGGTGGGTTGAAAATAAACAAACTGTGATTATACGCTCGTAGACTGGCACTTGATGCCGTGAAATGGTAATTGTCCTGCTAGCGATTGAAATGTAGAGTTTGAAACTATTGTACGACTGTATTGTTACCATCAGCTATAATATTTCGTAAAGCGACAAACAGTTGATCCTCTATACAAAAGTTCTATAGATTCAAAATCGATAGATTCCTTTATGCGACCTCGAAATTAACTGCATTGTATATCAACTAATCTTGAGACGCTAATCATGATGGAATAGAGAACAACCAAAACCCAAATATAAAAAAGTATACGAAGGTATTCTAGGTAAAACATTTGACTATTGAATTTTTATTGCAAGTTAGTTACTGTAAGTTATAGGCCTTACAGTTCTTTGTGAATATTTTTTATTTACAGAGTTTATAATTGAAGCTCATATATGATACATGGTGATGAATGATGATTGAGGCTTAGCAAGAAAATTTAGATGTTGAGCTTCCGGCCTTAGCGGAGTGGTTAAAGCTCATCTTCCCTTTGGGGATGACTTGAGTCGGAGTCCGCGCAAAAAAGTTTCGCCCCTCCACGAAAAAAAAAAAAAAAGAAAGAAGGAAAATGTACATGTTTTAGATTTTTTATATGATTTAAAAAATTACAAAATTCTTATTAAAAGTTTGATGTTTTTCAAATTGTATGGTTGAAAATAAACATTTGTCACTCTTCTAAAAGCTTTATAGATAAAATTTAAGTCTTATTTTGACAAATTAAGATCAGAAACTTATTGTTTCTCACGATATTATGGTTCAGTATTTAATTCAAAATACACATTCTAAGTTTTATCCAACAAGAAGAAATTGGTTTAAAATAAACAAATGTGTCTCCCACATAAGTCCGTCTGAGGCAGGGGCGGAACCAGAAAAATAAGTTTGGGGGGGCGAAAAACATTTCGGTTGCACCTCGCACCAGTTCTACCGCACCTCTGCCTTAGCGCCCGGCTTCAAAGACATAGTTTCGATCAACAAAAAAGCTAAGCCTAAAAAGAAAAAAACAACAATGTATAACATCATTCCATAAAGCAATCTGCTTGCTTGGCAGGTGAATAATAACACTGATTTGTGTCAAAATACATACATGCAATTTAATTTCATGGTTTTATCTAAAGACTATATGACAACGGGTGAATGGTAACATTGATTTTTTTGAACACTAGATTTAAGTAGCAAGAAATATTAAATTATACTCATTTACTTATGATCATATTATTGTTATTATTATTATATAATAATAATGATGATTACTTTTTTAAAAATGCTAAGAACCTATTTTATTGTTTAACACAATGATCAGCCAAAAATGCTGACAAGCAAATAATGATGATTTGATCCTATAACCTTTATAGGAATTGTGGTACAAAAAAAATACCCCTAAATTTTCATTGAATAAACACTTACTATTTTTTGATTTATTGGTCCACTTATGTTTTGATTGGACTTGAGAGGTTAAAAATTAAGAAATACTGCGTTCTGATTTCAGCCCACAACTTATTTTTTATTTTTAAAGCAATTTCGGCCCATAATTTCAAGCCCACAAACAACCCAATGACCATTTTTATGAAAAATATCAAAATTGTTATGGCCAT
This sequence comes from Haberlea rhodopensis, assembly GCA_907163345.1. Lineage (NCBI taxonomy): Eukaryota > Viridiplantae > Streptophyta > Magnoliopsida > Lamiales > Gesneriaceae > Haberlea > Haberlea rhodopensis. Next base: position 21,624 of record CAJQUN010001302.1, read on the forward strand.
GTATCGAACCCGACTCTCTCATTCGCCTGCATACACTACATCAACCACTATGCTACAATAACTTTTTCTCAATAGGCAGTATAAAATATATATATACACGTTTTCTGGGGGGTGCGGCTGCCCCCCTGCGCACCCCCTTGGCTCCGCCACTGGTCTGAGGTCTCCCAATAGAGCAAGCTCGAATTGTTGGATAGGAATTCGAGAAATTCGATCAAAACTATCCTGGGCCAAGCTAGCCTCATATCAATACTCTTTATCTATCAAAACAGTTCGGAGGCCGACATGTGTCTCCGTTTGAGCTGTGGAGAGACGTCGGAAATGAGGCCACCAAGAGGAGGACTCATCTTTGACCTATAGATAGATCATCTCGTCATAGGGTAGTCGATAAAACTTCAAGAACGGGATAAACAATGCACGAGATTGCTTGACCCTGTTGCCCTGTGATGTCATATGAAATATTGATCTCCTCGGGTAAAATCCCCGCAAGCGCCGAACAAGTCATATACCGAACAGAGTACACCGAACAGATAGCACCGAGCAGGGTTTTACCGAACATCTGCTAACCCTCCTCGGTTCTCTGGTTAAAGATTAGCGGAAAACTCGGGAGTAACTGACAAATTAACCAGCGTGAATGAACGTGTAGTAATGGGGCGCGGATTTCTCGGACACGCCTGGCTCCCATCAAGCCACGATCAAAGGACATCATGTTGCTGATTTTCCGCGAGTTAGTTACTGAGGGCAGCCCTATAAATACCCTTAGATAACCTCATAGCAAGGGTTGGATTTTTCTGGGCAAAAAGACTCCGAAGAGAGCAAACTTGAGTCTGTTCGGTCCTTTTTATAATTTCGCTAACAGTAGTTGTATAAGTCATTGAGTGATTATTTTTGTGTCCAGATCACCTTGTAAATCATCAATATTTATAGTGAAGCTTGATACTGGACTAGGTCCCGTGGTTTTTCTCTCAATTTGAGGGTTTTCCACGTAAAAATCTTGGTGTATTCCTTTTATTTTTCGTAAACATTTAATTCTACCAAACACGTAAAATAACGGATCACATCATTGGCGCCGTCTGTGGGAACAAAAAGAGTAAAGACGTTGAAGCAGAGATTTTTTCATCAAGAGTCCAAGGCGAAATGGTTAGAAGCAAAGGGCGAGGGCCAATGTCGGGGAGGGATAAACCAATGACTCCCCCACGTTCATGCCCAGAACCAGAAGGGGCTGGGGAGGCTGGATCATCGCAGAATGTTTCACGAGTATTACCTACCCAAGGAATACCCATGGAACATTTAACTGAGGTGATTGCCAAAACTGTTGGAGAAGTTATGAAGCAATTCATGACTCCCCCCTCCTGTCAGGAAGAAAGTAAAGAAGAGGAAGAAGATTCGACTTCTATAAAGAAGTCGGAGGAGGAGGCGGAAGAATCGAAAGATTTTCTTAATCGTTCAAATGATGAAATAGATAGGGCTTTGCACCATCAAATGAGGATCTAAAGGAGGAGCTACAAAGAATGCGCAATAAAATGGAAGGCCGTATTAACTCGGCAAGAAGAAGCACTCCATTCACTCCTCAGGTCATTGATGATCCTCTGCCTATTAATTTCAGAACTTTGAGTGTGGGGAATTATGATGGTAGCACAGATCCAGAAGAATATTTATCTCGATTTGAGAATGCCTCACTCCTTCATCAGCTGTCAGATGGGGTGAAATGTAGAGTGTTCTTGACTACTCTAGCCGGCGCTGCTCAGTCATGGTTCAATCAGTTACCATCAGGAATAGTGGATTCCTTTCCCAAATTCAGCTCGTTGTTCCTTCATCAATTCGCGAGCAGTAGAAGTTGCAAGAGAACAGCCTTGAGCTTGTTCGGTCTCAGGCAGATGGATAAGGAGTCCCTGCGGGATTTTCTGAAAAGATTCAATCAAGCGTGCCTTGATGTTCCGCATGTGACATCTGAAATACTAGCCAGCGCTTTCACCCAAGGGTTGAGAGAGGGGGATCTGTTCAGATCGTTGGCCAAGAAGCCACCGTCAGACTATGATGAATTACTGGGGCGTGCCTCTAAATATATTAATTTGGAGGAAGCGCAGAGGATGAAGCAGAAGAAGGAAATAAAAAATGGTGGTGAAGTCAATAGGAAGGAGAGGCCATTGGAACAGCCCAAGAGGAACTTTGATCAGTACCTACCGATGAGACCTTATCGGGAGGTAGCCATGAATCAAATTATGCCGAAGAGGGGTCGGGGGGGACCTTATGGAAGAGGAGTATTCCGAGGAGGAAGTGCCCGAGGAGGGAGTTTTCATGAAGGAAGAATGGATGTAAGACGAGGAGCTGACGATGACTTGAGAAACAGTGCTCCTTTCCCCCGGAATAATGTTAATCCCGGGAGAGGAGTACTTCAGCCAGTTCCTTGGGCAGTACGGGGGGAAAGAGTGGAGGCAGGAAATCAAGTTACCAGGGAAAGAACCATGAGCAATGTTCCTAACCGAGGGACTATACATATAATTTCAGGAGGAACATCATGTGGAGATTCTAACCGAGCAAGAAAAAGTTATGCTCGAAAACTCGAAGTGTTATCCATTAATCCAAGTCATACTAAGGAGAGTCCTTCTATAGCTTTCGGACCTGCTGATTTACAAGGGATTTATTTTCCCCATGAGGATGCACTGGTAATTTCAGCCACAGTAGCCAACTATAATGTGCAAAGAATCTTCGTCGATACAGGCAGCTCGGCAGATGTGCTCTTCCTTAGTACGTTGAAGCAGATGGAATTAGGAAGTATAGCTGTGCAAAAAGTAAATACTTCTTTGCATGGGTTTACTGGAGAAGCCATAAGTCCTATAGGACAAGTGTCTTTACCCGTCACATTAGGAGAGGAGTCCAAGACAAAGACGAAGATGATCACCTTCCTCATAGTGGATGCACCCTCCTCCTATAATATAATATTGGGTCGGCCGGCGTTAACAGCCTTCGAAGCAGTTGCTTCTACTTACCACCTGAAGATAAAATTCCCGATAGGAGAGGAAGTGGGACAAGTAAGGGGAAGTCAAAGTTCATCAAGAAAATGCTATGTGCAAGAGTTGAAGCAAGACAAAGGAAAAAATGGAGAAGATGGGGAGCGAGGAAGTAATAAGAGGAAACATGGACAGCCCGAGGAGGAGGAGCGGATAATCCCCGAGGAGGAATTCATGAGTATCGAGTTAGGTCACCCGGCGAAAACTACTCGCATTGGATCTAAGTTGGATCCCGAATTGAGGAAAAGGGTGATTGAATGCTTAATAGCTAACGTGGATGTGTTCGCTTGGAATTCCTCTGAGTTAATTGGGGTAAAACCAGAGATTGCTGAGCATCATCTAAATGTTGATCCGGGTGCTTGGGCAATTAAACAGAAGAGAAGGCATTTCGGACCCGAGAAGGATGCCGTTATAGCTAAACAAGTAGAGGAGTTGTTGAAAGCAGGTCATATACGGGAGATTAGTTTCCCTACATGGCTCTCAAATGTGTTTCTAGTACCTAAAACGGGAGATAAGTGGAGGATGTGTGTAGATTTTCGGGACGTGAACAAAGCGTGTCCCAAAGATTGTTACCCATTACCGAGGATTGATCAATTAGTGGATTCTACTGCGGGACATGAGCTGTTATGTCTTATGGATGCTTATCAGGGATATCCTCAAATCCCCTTAGCCCGCGAGGATCAGTCCAAGGTTAGCTTTGTCACAGCGGGAGGAACTTTTTGTTATGTCGTTATGCCCTTCGGATTAAAAAATGCTGGGGCTACTTATCAGAGACTGATGGATAAGATGTTCAAAGATCAAATAGGACAGAACGTGGAGGTTTATGTTGATGACGTCCTGATCAAAAGCAAGAAGGCCCAAAACCTGATAGAGGATATGGAGGAAGTCTTTGCCACTTTAAGAAGATTTGGCATGAAGTTAAATCCAGCCAAATGTACCTTCGGAATTCATAGTGGAAAATTCTTGGGGTACATGGTTACAGAGAGAGGTGTGGAAGCTAACCCTGAAAAAATACGAGCAATCCAAGAAATGAATCCTCCTCGGACCTTGAAGGAAGTACAAAGGTTAGCAGGAAGAATAGCAGCACTTAGTCGATTCATATCTAGATCGGCTGATAGGAGTTTGCCTTTCTTTAAAGCACTAAGGCGAGGAATGCAGTTCAAGTGGGATGATCAGTGTCAGAAGGCTTTCGAAGACTTAAAAGAATATTTAGCTCAGTTACCCTTAATGAATAAACCCGAGCATAATGAGACCCTCCTCGTCTACTTGTCGGTAACCGAGGAAGTTGTCAGCTCGGTATTAATCCAAGAGAAATTGGGACGGCAGCAACCGGTATATTATGTCAGCCGAGCCTTGCAAGGAGCTGAACAAAGATATCCTGAGATTGAAAAGTTAGCTTTGGCTCTGGTAATTACTGCAAGAAGGCTTCGGCCGTATTTTTTATCTCACCCTATCATGGTGGTAACGAGCACTCCTTTAGGAAGGCTCTTGTCAAAAGCTGAAATTTCAGGAAGGATGGTGAAATGGGCCACAGAATTGAGCGAGTTCGATATTTCTTATCAGCCTCGGAATACCATTAAGGCTCATGTCTTATCTGATTTTTTGGTGGAAGTAACTCATACTCGCGAAGAAAAATATTGGAGCCTCTTCGTAGATGGGTCATCTACTCAGAAGGGAAGCGGGGCAGGAATTATACTGATCAGTCCAGAAGGAGAGGAAGTTTCCATAGCTATTCAATTTGCTTTTCATTCCTCAAACAATGAAGCCGAATTCGAAGCTCTCCTCTCTGGTTTACAAGTGGCATTAGACGCCGGAGCTCGGAAAGTAAAAGTGTTCATGGATTCAATGCTGGTTGTACAACAGGTAAATGGGGTGTACAAGGTGAAAGAAGAAAAGCTGAAAAAATATGTGGAGAAGGCTCAATTATTAACGACTCAGTTCCAGGAAGTAGAGTTAAAGCAAATACCACGAGAGGATAATGACCGAGCAGATTCACTTGCAAAGTTGGCCAGCTCCATCCATGAGTGGAAGAACAGGAAAGTGCTGGTACAAGATCGTTTGGTCTCGCACATAGCAATCAATAGTATAATGAATTTGGAGCCTTGTATCATATCTGATTGGCGGGAGCATATCATTAAATTCTTGAAAAATAGGGTGTTGCCGTTAGATCCAAAGGAAGCTGCTCGGGTGAAGAGAATGGAGAGGCGTTTTGTGCTAGCAGAAGGTAAATTGTTCAAAAGGGGATTTTCAGTTTCCTTCTTGCAATGCACATCAACACAAGAAGGAGAACATTTACTAAAGGAGATTCACGAAGGCTGTTGTGGGAATCATTCGGGAAGTAATATGTTATATCAGAAAGCCCTTCGGGCAAGATATTATTGGCCCAGTATGAGAGAAAATGCCGAAGAAATTGTTAAAAAATGTAACAATTGCCAGAAACATGCAAATTTATCTCACATACCCGCAGAGGTCTTAAATAGCAGTATCACTTCCTGTCCTTTTGATCAATGGGGGATGGACATCGTCGGACCTTTTCCCCTTGCCACGGGGCAAAGAAAATTCCTCCTAGTAGCAGTTGAGTACTTTACGAAATGGGTGGAAGCCGAGCCTTTAGCAAAAATAACTGAGGAGGAAATCATCAAATTCTTATGGAGAAGCATAGTATGTCGGTTCGGAATACCGAGGAGAATTATTTCGGATAATGGAAGGCAATTTCAGGGAAAGAAAATACAGGAGTGGTGCGAGGAGGTGAAAATCAAGCAAATATTCACGTCAGTAGCCTATCCACAATCAAATGGGCAAGTCGAAGTTATTAACCGTATTCTATTACATGGGATTAAGACGAAGCTGGAAGGGGCCCGAGGGGAATGGGTAAATGAACTACCTGGAGTCTTGTGGGCTTATCGAACAACTCCTCGGGTATCTACAGGGGAAACTCCATATAGTCTAGTATACGGTTCGGAGGCTCTCATTCCAGCAGAAATTGGGATTGAGTCTCTCCGCGTACAATGCTATGATCCAGAGCATAACGAGGTTAAGAGAATGCAAGAGTTAGATGGGATTGATCAGCTAAGAGAACAAGCTGTAGCAAGAACAGAGCTATATAAAGTAAGGATTACCAACGCCTATAACCGAAGGGTTCGATCAAGAACATTTCAAGTTGGTGATTTAGTGTTACGAAGAACAAATCCTGCTGGTGAGGTGAAAAAGTTGGCACCCAAATGGGAAGGTCCTTACAAAATTAAGGAAGTAATCGGAAGAGGAGCATACAGGCTGGAAGATCATGAAGGTCGGAAATTGGTAAGACCTTGGAACATTCATAACTTGAAGAAGTATTTTGTGTAATCTTTCCTTTTTATTGTTTTATGAATTCAGTAGTAATAAAATGAAAGTATTTGATTTATCGAGTTTGTTCGGAATTCTAATGATTTACTCGTGGGATCGGGATGTTTGGTCCACGTTTAAACATTACATCATCATCGGTTTACTCGTGGGATCGGGATGTTTGGTCCACGTTAAACATTATATTATCATCGGTTTACGCGTGGGATCGGGATGTTTGGTCCACGTTTAAACATTACATCATCATCGGTTTACTCGTGGGATCGGGATGTTTGGTCCACGTTTAAACATTACATTATCATCGGTTTACTCGTGGGATCGGGATGTTTGGTCCACGTTTAAACATTACATTATCATCGGTTTACTCGTGGGATCGGGATGTTTGGTCCACGTTTTAAACCTAAAATTGCCTAAGTGTTTGTGCTCGGGGTTGCGAGCTTGTTCGGAATTTTAGTTGTTTACTCGTGGGATCGGGATGTTTGGTCCACGTTTTAAACATAAAATTGCCTAAGTGTTTGTGCTCGGGGTTGCGAGCTGTTCGGAATTTTAGTTGTTTACTCGTGGGATCGGGATGTTTGGTCCACGTTTTAAACCTAAAATTGCCTAAGTGTTTGTGCTCGGGGTTGCGAGTTGTTTGAATTTTAGTTGTTTACTCGTGGGATCGGGATGTTTGGTCCACGTTTTAAACCTAAAATTGCCTAAGTGTTTGTGCTCGGGGTTGCGAGCTGTTCGGAATTTTAGTTGTTTACTCGTGGGATCGGGATGTTTGGTCCACGTTTTAAACCTAAAATTGCCTAACTGTTTGTGCTCGGGGTAGCGAGCTGTTCGGAATTTTAGTTGTTTACTCGTGGGATCGGGATGTTTGGTCCACGTTTTAAACCTAAAATTGCCTAAGTGTTTGTGCTCGGGGTAGCGAGCTGTTCGGAATCTTAGTTGTTTACTCGTGGGATCGGGATGTTTGGTCCACGTTTTAAACCTAAAATTGCCTATGTGTTTGTGCTCGGGGTTGCGAGCTTGTTCGGAATTTTAGTTGTTTACTCGTGGGATCGGGATGTTTGGTCCACGTTTTAAACCTAAAATTGCCTAAGTGTTTGCGCTCGGGGTAGCGAGTTTGTTCCAAGATACAAGCAAATGATTTCATTAATAAAAAAGAAAGAAGTACAATAAAAGATAAAAGCTCTACCCTACGGTTGAAATAGCTCCTCAGGGAGGCTCTCCAGAGCAGTATTGACGTCAAGGAAGTCCTTTGAAGCCTCTTCGGGAGGATAGCCTTGAGATCTAAATTGGCCGACGCATGCTTCAAAACCATGATCAAAGAACTTGTAAGCACGGTCAGCCACCATGCTGCTATACTCTGGAGACTTCAAAAACTCAGCTTTCTTCGAGAGCCATAGTTCTTCCGCACGAGCAGCTGTGGAAGATTTCTCTTGAGCCAGCTGCTCGGAGACAGCTTGATGTTGCTCAGCCAGGGCTTTATACTGCTCTGACAAAGTAGAGTTAGCATCTTCCAGAGCAGCAAACTTTGTCCGCTCCTCTGCCAGGACCTGCTCCGCCTTGTCCCGAGCTGATACCAGGGCCGAGTGCCGCTCCTCCAAAAGGCTCACTGTTTTCTTCAACTCCTCACCCATACCCTCTAACTGCCGGATGCGCTTCTGATTTTGCCCATCAGCCAATCGAACTGAATGAAAGCGAGTGAGAAGTACCGCCATCATGTGGGCCTGCATCAGATCATATATAAAGTTAAAAAAAAAAACAAATGAAGGTATTGAAAAAAGACAAACGGAGCAAATTAATGGGTATAAACATTTACCTGAGTAAAGGAGGAGGAGAAATCATTCACCAAGTTGCTGAAAGCCAGCTCCCCGAGGTATTTTCGATCAGCAGGGTTGGGGGTATAGCACAACATGGAATGGGAGGCTTTGGGATCGGGTTTTTTCAGTATGGGAACAGTGGGGGAGTAAGTCCACGAGGGGATATGGTATTTCGAGGAAGGCCGGGAGACACCGAGAGCGGGTTGAGAGGAGGCTCGAGGTTCAGAAGGGATGAGGGAAGAAGAAGTTTTCTTAGTAGGAGGTGCTTGGGGCGAAGAACTTGGACCTTCGGGAGTAGTCTTTCTCTTGCGATGAAGAGCATGAGTCTTCTCAGGTGAAGCCTTCTCCTCAGAAGGAGTCAAAATCTCAATAGAAGGGGGAGGTGCAGGAGTAGCAGCAGCCTTAGAAGTTTGGCTTTTTTGGCTCTTCTCCCTTAGCTTCTCGGCTATCATTGCCTTCATCATTTTTGTTTCTCAAAAGAGCAGAGAAATATTAGTCCAAACATGATAAGTTAAAGGTTAAACGAAGAAGATTACTTGGAAAACACTCACCGAGGGGCATCAAGGATACACCCTTGGGGCTCAATTGGAACAAGTATAGCAGTCCGTCGTCAATCAGCTCCATCAAATTAAAACACTGATCGCCAAGTGCACCACGAACCGACAAATACGGTTCCTCCTCAAGGTGACCCTTGATCGATTTCCCCATCGGGAGATTTTCCCTCCACTCCATAGGGCAATCCCAAGGCTGGAGGGGACGAGCAAAGAAGTAAGAGTTTTCCAATTTTTTTATAGACGAGGGGTATTTTTTGAGGAAGCCAACCCCTGTCCTTGAGGAAAAGTAAAAAAGCCCGATCTCTTTCTTGTTCAGTTGGAAGAAACAGTGAAAAAGCTCGGGAGTAGGGGTAAAACCCAGATAAGAAAGAACTATGAAGAAGCCTGCTAATAACCTATAGCTATTGGGAAATAATTGACTAAGGGAAACGCAGAAGTAGGAGGCCACTTCAATAAAGAAAGAAGGGACGGGAAAACAGAGCCCTCCTCGGAGTTGGTCTATATAGAAAGGAAAATACCCCTTAGGGGGTAAGTGGGGACGAGATCCAGAAGGGGGAGCAATAATAGAAGTCCCCTCAGAAATCCCCCATTTAGTTCGGATATTGATGAGTTGCTGAGGCAATTTAACCTCAGACTCAAAGATCTCGAACCAAGGAACCTTGGCTTTAACTAAATCTCGCTCCGTAGCACGTTTATGCTCTTGTTTATGAGCAGCCGACGCAGCAGAAGAGCTTAGGGTTTTGTCACTATCGAAAGAGGAAGAGGCTTGAGGAGAGGGGCTAAGAGCATCTCCTTCGGTAAACCTATCTATAGCTTGCAATGAAGAATCGGCTGAGGAAGAAACCATACTTAAGTGATTAAAAAGAAGAGAACTGGTGAGACAAGTTGTTCGACCGTCTGGTGCTAGCTCGGAAGCAAAATGCAGTAAAGTAAAAACAAATGAAGAAAATGGAGGGGTATTTATAGCGGGGACCATGTGAACAATCATTTAATCCTTACCGTCCAAAAATAAGGGAATGGACGGTTATAAAGGAGCCTCGGGAAACGAAACGTCGCGCGGCATTTGAAATATTTGGGCGGGAAAAAAGGGCGGCAAAATATCCCGAGCAGGTTAAGTTTGGATTTTACCCGAAAGCAATAAAACAAGACTTCAAAAGTCTCGTCTTGCTTTACTTTAGGGGGTGAGGTGATGTCATATGAAATATTGACCTCCTCGGGTAAAATCCCCGCAAGCGCCGAACAAGTCATATACCGAACAGAGTACACCGAACAGATAGCACCGAGCAGGGTTTTACCGAACATCTGCTAACCCTCCTCGGTTCTCTGGTCAAAGATTAGCGGAAAACTCGGGAGTAACTAACAAATTAACCGGCGTGAATGAACGTGTAGTAATGGGGCGCGGATTTCTCGGACGCGCCTGGCTCCCATCAAGCCACGATCAAAGGACATCATGTTGCTGGTTTTCCGCGAGTTAGTTACTGAGGGCAGCCCTATAAATACCCTTAGATAACCTCATAGCAAGGGTTGGATTTTTCTGGGCAAAAAGACTCCAAAGAGAGCAAACTTGAGTCTGTTCGGTCCTTTTTATAATTTCGCTAACAGTAGTTGTATAAGTCATTGAGTGATTATTTTTGTGTCCAGATCACCTTGTAAATCATCAATATTTATAGTGAAGCTTGATACTGGACTAGGTCCCGTGGTTTTTCTCTCAATTTGAGGGATTTCCATTTAAAAATCTTGGTGTATTCCTTTTATTTTTCGTAAACATTTAATTCTACCAAACACGTAAAATAACGGATCACATCACCCTGAGATAACAAGAGTGGCACTCTAAGGGAAGACCGCTTGGGAGTTCTTGGATGGTGAATCATAGAAGAGGAGCATGACCTGAAGAAGGGATCCGAACGTAGTGATGCTGCTCATGGCTCGAATTCGAACGAATCATCGAAATCTAGAGATGATACCATCTTAGTCAATGGTGAAAGCTCCACAAATGGCCTCATTCCCTACAACTATGAACATAAGATTCCACTTAACTAGGATTGCAATCATGACCAAATACCATATTTGGTCACACAAAAGTATAGATTTTGAATCGCAAACTTATTTTTTTAAAAATAATTTTTAATGGAGATGAGATTAAATTTGAAAGAAGAAAACCAGCAGACATCTAACTATCTAGTAAGTGCACAAAGCAACAAGACAAAACAAGTACAACCTAGAGCGTCGCACCTTGCTATATCTCCGCCACCATTAGCGTCAGAATAAAAGAGCCGTTGCTTAACAAAATAGGAAAGAAGACAATCAGAATTTGGAATGGTGACAGAAAATTGATCTCTTCCAAATGTAGACAAGTTGCCGTTAGAACAAATAATATTATTGATTGAGAATAAATATGAGGTACCTTCCACAAGTAAGAGGAAAGAAAGGGATGATCAATGACAAAGGCTTTGTGAAGCTGACCAGGATAGTAATCTGCTATGATGTATGGACACTGACACGGCGACACTGACACGATACGATACAGGCACGGCGATACGGATTTTCAAAATTTTCAAAATACGATATGGCTGGGATACACTATATATATATTATAAATACTAGAAATTCACATTTTTTAAATTCTAAAATCAATGTAAAATTAACAAAAATATTCTTACCAAATTGAAGGAGTATATAAATAAATGTATGTCACTGGAATCATCATATACTCATACTAACACCAAATACATATTACTGTAACTAATAATTAATTTAACAACCACATCCAAATAAAATATAATACCAAAAATATTCTTACCAAATTCAAAAATATTATATATAATGTATTTTACTGAAATCATCATAATGTATATTACTTCAACTAAATAGAGTTTAAGTAATACGTCTAAATTTTATTTTAGCCAAAAACTTTTTAAATTGCACAATTATCACCCAAAAGTGTCATTTCTGTGTCGGACATGGATCGGACATGCCCATCAGCCATGTCGACACTGGTGTGTCCGATTTAATTTTATTAATAAAATAAAGTGGCGTGTCCGACACGTGTCCGGGAAGTGTCGGTGTCCGAGAAGTGTCTGACACTGCACCGAGTGATTTTTATGAGTGTCTATGCATCATAGATAATCTCCAATGATCTTCAAAAAGATACATGCAGCACGTTCATAAATGATGATGATGATGATGACTAAAAAGGCCTGCATTTTCAGCCAATTGAATGATATAACGAGATAGACAATGAAAGAAATGAGAGCACTTAGACAATTCACTTTGACTACAGAGAAGTCTGGTATGACACGTATTACTCTTTTTCACCGAGGGAATGGATCGAAACGATTGTAGCGAAGAATTGATCTGAAACGAAGCATTTCGTCTATGAGCATTGTAGAAAGGATAATATCACAATTAGTCAACAAAAAGTAAATTAACACTAAAATTACAGAAAAAGAGACCATATAGATTGTGATTCGTAACATTGATATGATTAAATTATTTTGATATTGTAATATATTCTTTTTTTTACCAATCCGATTAGTCCCACATGTGCACGATTCGATCACGTAGACCAGTCAGTCACTCGGTTGGCTACTTGATTATATAAAAAAAATTACTGTTATTTTTGTTATATTATATGTTTAAAAAAAAAATTCCAAGTAATTAAGCTAAAAAATTACCCTATATACCCATACATCTCTCAAGATTGAGGACACTTCTGTTGAAAAAATGTGTCATTTCACACTACCGCCCAAATTGTAGGCATTTTTTAATAAGTATAAACGTTCGCATTAGCCAAATAGTGGGCAAGAAAAATAAGGTGGCGTTCATACCGGGTGTTCACACCAGAAGAATTTCATATAAATAGGCAATTCATTTGTCATTTCCAAGCATCCCAACTCAAGCAAACAAATATATAGTTCTTGAGTGTTTTCTTGAGTGAGTTAGAGAGTTCTTGAGTGTTTTCTTGAGTGAGTTAGAGAGATTGTTCTCTTGGTTATATTCGGGGTCGGGTTTGTGAGAGATTGAGTGTTCTTTAAACACTTGTAAAGTTTTCTTCCTATAACAAAGATTTACAGCAGCTCCATGGACGTAGTCTATATTGGGTGAGCCATGTAAATTGATTGTGTTCTTGTTGATTATTTTATTCCACATTCTTGGTATTTTATTCTCGTCATTACTCAATTGCTTGGGTTCATCCCCAACAAGTAGTACTAGAGCTAGGTCCTTTTTGCTGGTTGGAGCTTTGGTGTGGTAGACAAATACGTATTGACTAAGGAGGTTCTGTCTAGGAAAATCGGTATTTAAGTGGGACCGGTGTGCCCTACCAATTTTTCTGGGAATCTTGAAGTTCTGTCTAGGAAAGATCGAGATTCTCTCTTTCCTGTGAGTTTACTTAGTGTGTAGTATTCAGGTCTACTATTTCATCAAAGTATCAGAAGCGATGGCTGGAGAAGATGGATCGGACCTGGAATCAACTAGTTTGACGACATAGATTTTACATTCTGGCTACTACAGATTAAAGATTATCTGTATAGCAAGAAGCTGCATCAACCTCCATAAGGAAAGAAGCCGGAAAAAAATGGAGGATGATGAGTGGGAGCTCCTTGACCGACAAGTGTTAGGTATACTTCGCTTAACACTAACGAAGAACGTGGCACATAATGTGGCAGAGGCAAAAACCTCAGAGAAAATGATGTCCATTCTTTCGGACATGTATGAGAAGCCGTCAGCAAACAACAAGGTGAATCTCAAGAAAACATTATTCAATTTGAAGATGAGAGAAGGTGCTTCTGTGCCGGCACATATCAATGATTTCAACACGATTGTTTCTCAATCAATATAGGTTGAAATCAATATTGATGATGAGGTTCGTGCACTTATTCTTCTGGTGTCTCTACCAAATGTTTGGAAACCAATGCTAGCAGTGGTTAGCAATTCTGTTGGCAAAGGAAAATTACAAATCAATTATGTCAGAGATCGAGTTCTTGCTGAAGAAGTTAGCATGATGGATTCGAGTGAAAGGACATCATCGAATTCTGCTTTAAATGTCGAGAACAAAGGCAGGGGCAGGAGTGCCGAAAGGAGTTCTAACCAATGGCGCAGTAGCTCCAAGTCAGGAAGTGGTAAATACCAAATACAGTTGAGAAGAAGTTGAAGTGTTGGAGTTGGGGTGAGAATGATCATTTAAAAAGGAACTGCAAATCGTCAAAAAACAACGCTAATGTTGTGACTGAGGAGGTACATGATGCTTTATCTCTATCGATAGAAAGTCTGGTTGATTAATGGGTTATGGACACAGGAGCTTTGTTTCATACCACTAGTAATCGTGGTGTATTCTATAATTACATTGGGAGAAGTTATGGGAAAAAATTTCTAGCAGATGGCAAACCTTTGGAAATAGTCGGTATGGGCGATGTCAGTTTGAAGATGTCAATTGGGACATTATGGAAAAAATACAAAGTAAGACATGCACCAGGACTCACAAATCTTATCTCAGTGGGACAGCTTGATGATGAAGGTCATAATGTGACATTTTGTGATGGTTCTTGGAAAGTGAGCAAATGAGTAATGATTGTTGCTCGAGGAAATAAAATTGGAACCCTTTATATGACTTCCATTTGTAGACATACATTAACAGTTGTGGATGTTGGAGCTAATTCAAGTCTATGTCATTATAGACTTGAGCATATGAATGAGAAGGGAATGAAGATGATGTTATCAAATGGGAAGCTACCGGAATTAAAGTCCGTTGAACACAAGCTATGTGAAAGTTGTATATTTGGAAAGCAGTAGAATGTGAGCTTTTCAAAAGGCGGTAGAGAACTGAAAGCAGCAAAGTTAGAGCTAGTCCATAATGACACATGGGGACAATCTCCTGTGACATACTTAGAGGCTCAAGACAATATCTCACATTCATCAATGAGCGGGAAAGTATGGGTTTATTTTCTTAAAAATAAATTTGATGTTTATGAAACCTTTAAAAGGTGGAAAGTCATGGAAGAAAATAAGACCAACTAGAAGGTGAAGTTCTTAAAGTCTAATAATGGCGGAGAATATGAAGATGTTGAGTTCAAAAAGTATTGTGCACAGAACGAGATCAAGATGGAAAAAATCATTCCTGGTACACCTCAACAGAATGGTATAGCTGAAAGGATGAACATAACTCCGAATGAAGGTGCAATGAGCATGAGATTGCATCCTGGATTACCACAATCATTTTGGGCTGATGCAGTTAACACTGCAGCTTATCTCATCAACAGAGGACCTTTGGTATCGCTTGATTACAGAATCCCATAAGAGGTCTGGAGCGACAGAGAAGGAAACATTTCTTTCTTGAAAGTATTTGGATGTTTATAATGTTCATATTGATTCAGCTAGCAGAACAAAACTTGATCCGAAATCCAAGAATTATTCTTTATTGGTTATGGAGATAATGAGTTCATTATCGCTTCTGGGATGACCAAAACCAAAAGATCACTCGAAGTAGTGATGTAATATTTAATGAGCAAGTAATGTACAATCAAGCATTGAAGCTGGAGATGAATGTCCTGAAGTTAAGAAGACATATGAAGTGTCATTAGTAGATATCCCTGTGAATGAGCTGAAAATTGATAATCAAGAAGATAAAGAGGCTACTGCAGAGATTCTCACATGCACTTCATTATATTTTGCTGACAGATAAAGGTGAACCGGACACCTATGAAGAGTCAATGCAAAATGATGATTCAACCAAATGGGAGTTAGCCATGAAAGATGAGATGGATTCACTGTCATCCAATCAGATGTGGGAGTTGACGAAACTTCTAGAAGGCAAAAAGGCATTATACAATAAGTGGGTGAACCGGATTAAAGAAGAACATGATGGTAACAAACAGTACAAGACAAGACTTGTTTAAAAGGCTTTCAACAAAAGGGAAGGTGTTGATTAAATAGAAATTTTCTTAGTTAAGCTAACTACTATAAGAACTGTATTTGCTTAGCGGCGAAAGAAGATTTGCATCTAGAGCAATTAGATGTAAAGATGGAGTTTCTTCATGGTGATTTGGATGAAGAAATTTATATGAAGCATTCAAAAGGTTTTGAAGTACAAGGGAAATAGGAAAAGGTACGTAAACTTCAGAAGAGCTTGTACGGTCTCAAACAAGCTCCAAGACAATGGTATAAGAAGTTTGATGGATTCATGGGTAACAATGGATTTCTGAGATGTCATGATGATCACTGTTGTTATGTAAAGAAGGTTGACGATTCTTATATCATTCTACGATTGTATGTAGATGATATTGTGATAGTAGGAGCTTGTCTGGAGGAGATTAATAAACTCAAGAAAGAGTTATCAACTGAATTTGATATGAAGGATTTGGGAGCTGCAAAGCAAATCCTTGGAATGAGGATCATAAGAGAGGGTGAATGGAATCTTATAATTATCTCAAGTAGAGTATGTCAAAAAGTGCTCAGCAGATTTAGCATGGATGAAGCTAAACTTGTGAATACTTCTTTGGCTAGTCATTTTAAGCTAACGAAAGCAGAGTCGCCCTCAACGGAGCAGGAGCAAGCTTATATGAGTAAAGTTCCTTATGCTTATGATGTTGGAAGCCTCATGTATGTAATGGCATGCCTAACCATAAGGCCAAGGACTGCACTCAACGTCAAAACAATGAGGATAAGAGGAAGATAGTCCCTTAGAAAGGCAAAGGCAAGAGGTCTGCTCATGCACACATTGCTGAGGACAACCAGAGCTCCGACATAGATGACATGCATTTGTCTGCTGTGGTGTCGGAGGTGAACCTTGTTGGTGGAAACTCCAAGGAATGGTGGGTGGACACTGGGGCTACTCGCCACATTTGCGCCAACAAATGGATGTTTAAGACATATCAACCGGTAAAAGATGAGCACTGCTACATGGGAAATTCGGCAGTCTCAAAAGTTGAAGGCAAATGGACGGTTGTGCTAAAGATGACTTCCGGCAAAGAGTTGACTCTTACCGAGGTGCTCCATGTGCAGAGATCCGAAAGAATCTCATCTCTGGAGCAGTGCTGAACAAGAAAGGCTTTCTGCTCGTGTTTGAATCCGACAATTTCTATCCAATGGTGGTATGTGTTGAGCCTTAAACACATGGTTGTGTTTAATGCGTTAATTTATCCCCGGTTTATCTTTGAGTTTTGATGATCAACAAAACTTGTGTTTGTTATACTAATGTGTGTACTTAATGTGCAGATTATGTGATTATAAGTTGATTGAATTGAAGAAAATCAAGTGTGCACAATCTGGTGTGGATCACCCCAGGCGATGGTGATCATCGCCCCAGGCGATGGCAGCCATGGGGCTTCGCCACAGCCATCGACTGAAGCGATGTTCAGGACCGCGCGCAGGGGATGAACGCCCGAGGCGATGGGCTGATCGCCAGGCAATGCGTTGAACGCCTGAGGCGATGTGGACTTCGTTTGAGGCGATGAAGATTTTGGACATGCTGAGGCTACGGCCTTGATTTTTGCTTTTGATCGCCTGAGACGATCCACCAATCACCTGAGGCGATGCGTGTAATATGCTGACCGTTGGGGCGCGGCGATGGAGATCGCCTGAGGCGATGCAGGAGTGATTTCAGCCTTTTGTGTAGCAACGACTAGTAGGAGCCTAGGGGGCCTCCTACACTATAAATATTGATGCTTTGGAGCATTTTCAAGTCAAGAAACAAGCCTACAAACTTCTACAAAGCTTTGCATAATTCAAATTTATTATAGCATTGCAAACTCCATACATTGTTGTTGTATTGGAGCTTGTAATTGTTTTCTTTTGATAGAGTCTTGTTGTCTTCGTGTGAGTACACCGTGAAGGTGTTAGTTGGTTTATTGTAAAGGTCCTCCAACACCAAAGCAAGTTGGTAAATTGTAAAGTCGCCAACAAGTAAAGTTGGTGCATGTGTTGTGGCTATCCTTTGAGCCCTTAAGGCCAAGAAGACTCGTGAAGAGTGTTGGTAGCTCGGGAAAAGCTTTGTGTACTCGTGAAGAGTATTGTGCTCGGGAAGAGCTTTGTATACTCGGGAAGAGTATTGTGCTCGGGAAGAGCTTTGTGTACTCGGGAAGAATATTTTGTAATGGCTAACTTGGAGCCCTCAAGGCCAAGATCTTTTGTTCTAGTGGAACCTCGGTTGGGGGTTATCTAACCGGGAAGAGGAGACGTAGGTGATTTATCGCCGAACTTCTATAACAAATCTTTGTCTCTTTTATTGCTTTAATTTTCATTACGCATTTGTTTATTTTTGTTCTTTTCATTTATCGATTGACTTAAGGTTTCCGCAAGCGCAAAACTCTTTTATTTTTCAAACTCATTTTAAAACGCTAAAGTAGCCAAGGAATCTCATTCACCCCCCCCCCCCCCCCCCCTCTTCGATTCCAACAAGTGGTATCTAGCAAATGAGTTTGCTCAAGGTCAATCGACAAATAGACCTCCGCTCTTCACGGGTGATAACTATGGGTATTGGAAGAATAGAATTTTTCTATACATCCAATCCGTAGATTATGATCTATGGAAAATCATAGTGAAAGGTCCACACATTCCTTTAAAGGAAGTTGGGGGAATAAGTGTTCCCAAAGAAATGGACGATTTCACAAGAGCGAACATGATTTTAATTTCACAAAATGCTAAAGCTATTAATATTTTGCATTGTGCTTTAGATATGAAGGAGTACAACCGGATCTTGATGTGCTCAACCGCAAAAGAGATATGGGACAAATTACAAATTTGTCATGAAGGAACCAACCAAGTGAAGGAGACAAAGATAGACCTCCTACAACTCAAATATGAGACATTTGAGATGGAGTCCGAAGAAGAGGTAGATTCAATGTTTAGGAGGCTCATCCTAATCATAAACGAGCTTGCTCAACTTGGAGAGAAGTACCCTCCAAAGCAAATATGGAGGAGAGCCTAAGAGCATTGCCTAAGGAATGGGACGTAAAGAGAACCGCCATCATTGAGTCAAACAAAGGAGAAAATGCTTCCTATGACATTGATGAGCTCCATGGCACATTGGTGACTCATGAACTTGAAGTTGCAACAAGGAGAGAAATAAAGGAGAAGGATAGATCCAAAAGAAATGGGATAGCATTGGTTGGGAGAAAAGATCACTCCGAGGATGAAGATGACGATGAGGATGAAGAGATGATCTTGTTCACAAGGAAGTTCAAGAAGCACTTCAACAAACACAACAAGCCAAAGGCCTCTAGTACTACCAAACAAGATTCAAAAAATGAGGTAACTTGTTATAATTGTCAAGAAAAAGGTCATTACGCTAATAAATGTCATAGGAAGAAGAATGAGGACAAAGGGAAGAAGAAGGCGTTTATAGCCACATGGAGTGATAGCGACTCCGATGAAGAAGAAGAAGCAACAAATCTTTGTCTCATGGCAAAAGATGACATAGATGAAGGAGATGAAAGCGACAATGAGGTACCTTCATTTGATGAACTTTTAGATTCTTATCATGAGCTTATAGATGTACTTGGCAAAACCAAGATGAGTAACAAATTATGGAAATGGATTCCAAATGTGCCAATGAAAGCTAACCCTCTAAGACCCAAAAATCAAATGGGTACCAAAGATCCTCCTATTGTTAATTTGTTTTGTAGGGACAACAAAGGGATGAATGAAGGAACAAGAAATTCAAAGGAGGAGTTCATCTTATTCACCTCAATAGAGGAAGCGCGAGGCATAGGACCAATGACAAGAACGCACTCTTGTCATCGGAGGTAAAATTTAATTTATTCATTTTAAAAGAGCATTTCAAAATTTAATTGGCACAAATTAATTGTGACACTCAATATTCATTGGAGTAAAATGCATAACCCCTTAGCATATGCACATATAAATTGTTTTATTGCATGATGTATGCTTATCCTTTTATAGTAAGTGAATTTGATTCAAATTTGAATATGCTATGTGAAATTATGTGATTAAGCATGCCATAAGTGTTTAGATGCTCTATATTTGATATGATCATGATCTTAATAAATCTATCAAATGATGATGTGAGAATTCAAATGTTTATTGGGCACTAGTGCATGAAATCTTGGTAGAACATATGCACACTTTGCACATTTAGAATTTATTGTTAATTGCCTTAAACACTTGTTTGTGGTTCATCTCTATGATTTAATCTTAGGCTTGTTATGCTTATTACATGCTTGATGATGAACATGTGTAAATTGTTAAATTATGCTATGTTTATTTAAATTTTGTGCTTTTTGATTATCACAAAAAGGGGGAGAATGTTGTGATAAACTTGAAGCTTAACTTGAAACTTAACTCATGCATAGTTTAAGGGGGAGAGCTTGTGTATGCATGGTTTGAGGGGGAGAGTTGTTTACCTTATGATTTACTTGGTATCTTGTATGTGCTATGAAATTGTTAAGGGGGAGTTATGTTTACTCACATTTCATGCATAATTACATATTCAAGTTTATCAAGTTTTGTGATCATCAAAAAGGGGGAGATTGTTGAGCCTTAAACACATGGTTGTGTTTAATGCGTTAATTTATCCCCGGTTTATCTTTGAGTTTTGATGATCAACAAAACTTGTGTTTGTTATACTAATGTGTGTACTTAGTGTGCAGATTATGTGATTATAAGTTGATTGTGCACAATCTGGCGTGGATCGCCCCAGGCGATGGTGATCATCGCCCCAGGCGATGGCAACCATGGGGGCTTCGCCACAGCCATCGACTGAAGCGATGTTCAGGACCGCGCGCAGGGGATGAACGCCCAAGGCGATGGGCTGATCGCCCAGGCGATGCGTTGAACGCCTGAGGCGATGTGGACTTCGTTTGAGGCGATGAAGATTTTGGACATGCTGAGGCTACGGCCTTGATTTTTGCTTTTGATCGCCTGAGACGATCCACCGATCGCCTGAGGCGATGCTTGTAATATGCTGACCGTTGGGGCGCGGCGATGGAGATCGCCTGAGGCGATGCAGGAGTGATTTCAACCTTTTGTGTAGCAACGGCTAGTAGGAGCCTAGGGGGCCTCCTACACTATAAATATTGATGCTTTGGAGCATTTTCAAGTCAAGAAACAAGCCTACAAACTTCTACAAAGCTTTGCATAATTCAAATTTATTATAGCATTGCAAACTCCATACATTGTTGTTGTATTGGAGCTTGTAATTGTTTTCTTTTGATAGAGTCTTGTTATCTTCGTGTGAGTACACCGTGAAGGTGTTAGTTGGTTTATTGTAAAGGTCCTCCAACACCAAAGCAAGTTGGTAAATTGTAAAGTCGCCAACAAGTAAAGTTGGTGCATGTGTTGTGGCTATCCTTTGAGCCCTTAAGGCCAAGAAGACTCGTGAAGAGTGTTGGTTGCTCGGGAAGAGCTTTGTGTACTCGTGAAGAGTATTGTGCTCGGGAAGAGCTTTGTATACTCGGGAAGAGTATTGTGCTCGGGAAGAGCTTTGTGTACTCGGGAAGAGTATTTTGTAGTGGCTAACTTGGAGCCCTCAAGGCCAAGATCTTTTGTTCTAGTGGAACCTCGGTTGGGGGTTATCTAATCGGGAAGAGGAGACGTAGGCGATTCATCGCCGAACTTCTATAACAAATCTTTGTGTCTTTTATTGCTTTAATTTCCATTACGCATTTGTTTATTTTTGTTCTTTTCATTTATCAATTGACTTAAGGCTTCCGCAAGCGCAAAACTCTTTTATTTTTCAAACTCATTTTAAAATGCTAAAGTAGCCAAGGAATCTCATTCACCCCACCTCTTCGACTCCAACAGTATGTTTGTGGGCAAATGTTACTTGGCCAATAACCTCTTCAAGATGAGTGTAATGACTTTAGCTCCTAAGGCTAAGTCTAGTGTAGAGGTTGAGGTTGATATTAATGCAGCATATGAGACTAGCACAAGTAAAAATAATGTAATGATTATTGCTAATGTGGCTAATAAAACTTTAAAGTTTGATTATTCTTATGAGTCTTTACATTTGTGGCATGGTAGATTAGGACATATGAATTATAAGTCCTTATAAAGGCTAATGTTTCTTAATCTATTACCTAAATTTAACATCAATCATAAACACAAGTGTGAGACTTGTGTAGAGGCTAAATTAACCAAGTCTTCATTCCACTCAATTGAGCGAAGCACCGAACCGTTAAACTTGATCCATACGGATGTATGCGATCTAAAGTATGTACAATCTAGAGGTGGTAAAAATTATTTCATAACATTTATCGATGATTGTACAAGATATTGTTATGTCCACTTAATGAGACGTAAAGACGAATCAATTGATATGTTCATTCACTATAAGAATGGAGTTGAGAATCAACTTGATAAAAAAGATTAAAATTCTTCGAAGTGATCGAGGCGGTGAATATGAATCACCATTTGCACAAATATGTGCTGAGAGTGGCATTATTCATCAAACCACTGCGCCTTATTCTCCCGAGCAAAATGGTATTACTGAAAGGAAGAATATAACGCTTAAGGAAATGATGAATGTAATGCTTAAAAGTTCCGACTTACCTCGGAATTTGTGGGGAAAAGCTCTGCTTCCCGCCAACTATGTGCTAAATAGAGTACCACATAAAAAGTTGGATAAAACGCCTTATAATTGTGGAAAGGTCGCGCACCTAGCTACAAGTTTTTAAGGGTTTGGGGCTGTCTAGCAAATGTATCAATTCCTCCTCCTAAACGGACTAGGATAGGACCTAAGACAGTGGATTGTGTATTTATCGGATATGCGCAAGATAGTAGTGCCTATCGTTTTCTTGTACACAAATCAGATAATGCAGAAATGCATGTAAATACTATCATTGAGGCTAGGGATGCTTCATTCTTTGAGGAAATCTATCCACACAAAACTCAGACAGTGATTGAAACCAATGTTGAGAGATATGTGGGGGGATAGAGAATCTCAAGAGAATGTAGAATCACCTAGACGAAGCAAAAAAGCTAGAAAAGAGAAGTCTTTTGGCTCGGATTTCCTAACATATTTGTTGGAAAAGGATCCGGCTACTTTCAAGGAAGCAATGTCTTTACAAGACTCTGATCTTTGGAAAGAAGCAGTGAACAATGAGATATAATCTATCTTACATAATCATACGTGGGAACTAGTGGATCTTCCTGCAGGTTGTAAACCACTAGACCACAAGTGGATCTTCAAGAGGAAGATGAAAGCTGATGGTACTGTAGATAAGTACAAGGCTAGACTTGTAGTCAAATGCTACAGACAAACTGAAGGTGTTGATTATTTCGACACATACGCTTCTGTATCCAGGAAAACATCGACAAGGTTAATAATTGCATTTGCTACATTATATAATCTAGAGATCCATCAAATGGATGTAAAAACGGCTTTTCTAAATGGAGAGTTTGAAGAGGAGGTTTACATGAACCAACCTAAAGGGTTTGTAGTTCCAGGTAAATAAACGAAGGTGTGTAGACTTGTGAAAGCCTTGTATGGATTAAAACAAGCAATTAAACAATTGAACGAAAAATTTGATAGCGCCATGCTTTCAAATGGGTTTAAAACAAACCAATGCGATAAATGTGTCTGCGTGAAATGAGACAATACAAACTATGTGATAGTATGTCTCTACGTAGATGACATGATAATTGTTGGTAATAACAATAACATGAAAATTACCAAGCAAATGTTGTCACGAAATTTTGAGATGAAAGACCTAGGACTTGCAGATGTGATTCTTGGGATGAATATCACCAAACATACAGATGGATATTCTCTCTCCCAGGGTCATTATGTCGAGAAGATACTTGACAAGTTTGACAAGGGAAATAAAACCATCGCAAGAACACCTATGGAGGTGGTGTCAAATCTTTGCAAGAATTGCGGAGAATGTGCGCAACAACTTGAATACTCTAGGGTCATAGGTAGTCTAATGTACCTCATGGACTGCACTAGACCTGATATAGCTAACTCAGTCAACAGATTGGGCAGATATAAGTAATCCCAGGTATGAGCACTGGAAGGCAGTAGTACTAGTTTTTAGATATCTAAGATACACTACTAACTACGGACTACATTATACGAGATATCCAACAGTAATTGAAGGGTACTCATATGCGAATTGGATTTCGGACTCCAAGAATATAAAGTCCACGAGTGGATATATCTTAATAATTGGAGGTACAGTTGTCTCATGGAAATCATGCAAACAGACGTGCATTGCTAGATCAACTATGGAATATGAGTTCATAGCTTTAGATCTTGCAGCAGAAGAAGCTGATTGGCTTCGAAGTTTCTTGGAGGACATTCCAATGTGATCAAAACCCGTGCTACCCATTAGCGTGCACAGTGATAGTCAGTCAGCTATGAGAAGAGCACAAAACAATATGTATAATGAGAAATCTAGACACATACGTCGGAGACATAAATCCGTGAGAAATCTACTGAAAATCGGTGTTATTTCTTTAGATTATGTGAAGTCTAAAGAAAACATTGTGGACCCATTTACGAAAGGTCTAACGAGAGACCGAGTAGAGATTTCATCGAGGGGAATGGGGTTGAAGCCCAAGAAATTGATTTCCAACCATGATGGCAACCCAACCTGAATTGTAAAGTCCAATTTGCAGGTTCAATGGGAAAATCGAATTGTTGGGGGGATCGAACAAATCACTCGGGAAATTGAGTTCCTTACCTATTCATGTGATGACAGAGTGATAAACCTGTATTTGGGAAAGCTGAGCTCATGCTGTAATGATTCTTCTATCTCGAGATATTAAAGTGGGGGATGACAGGATACTCTTTAGGAGAAATCGCATATATCAAATGTGAACGGGCCGCTTCTAAGAGATGACCTGAGGGCTAAATCTCTAGAGCATTCGATGAAACTTCCAAGGCAGTCCAGGGCCAAAATGGATAACAACGAAAGAACCGATAATAGTGTGGAGATGAAGGTATGTGAATATTGTTGTCTTGTTATACATAAAATGTCGAACAGTTCAAGGCATCACGTCCACTGGTTGGCAAGTATATCCGATAATACTTTACTAATGAATGTTCAAGGTTAACCACCACCTATCCTGATGTAGTGAATTCTCAAAGTACTCTCAAATCTTCATCTAGGGTATTGTGTAATTTTTTTGACATATTGCATTATTGTGGAGGATTGTTGTGATTAGTTATTTGTGATTAATTAGTAATTATTGGGTTTAATGAATAAAAGCCCAATAATTTGGTATAATTTTGTTAATGAGAATACAATTAAGGTAAGTTAATTATGAATAGTCAATTAGACTAAAGAAATCCCACATTGAGAAATTGAGACACTTATGATTTGTTTATAATGAGATACAAATCAATAGAGTGTAGTTAAGTAGAAAAGATGGGTGCCCCTCGCGCGTCGTCCGTCTGTCGACTCCGCTCCGCTCGGCTCGTCTCGACTCAACTTGCCTCGAATCGTCGCGCGTGTCGCTGCCGCGAAGGCAGCCCTATCTTTTTACTTCTCGGATTTCTGAAATGACTTTTCATATACCTGACTTTTCATATTCTGTTGAGTTAAGTTTGAGACTTTTCATCTACCTGCATAATTGATTTCAGATTGAAGTGTGAGACTTAAATCCGAATTAATCTGATGTTAAGTATTGAGACTTTTCATCAACCCCACTAAACATTACATTTAATTATCTGTGATCTTTGGAGAGGTCTGCTGCTCAGCTATATAAGCTGCACCAGCTCTATGCTTTCTTCGTTCCGAAAATCTGCATACATACATATATCATTATGCTTTGAGAGTACTGCACACTGTTAGTGTTCGAGGTAGTGTTCTCGGAGTTTTGCTTCAATCCGAACATAGGTGATTGGACGTTGTACCTTGGAACTCACTTGTCCAGGAGGCCAGTAGCTAAGGCGGGCAAATGTGAGTCTACGGGCACACAACTTGTTGTGGCCTCGTCCAGAAACTTTTCCAGATTCTTGCTGTGTTTTCTTTACAGTTCATAAATTGTTATTGTAAGTTCTATTGTTTTTCTTTATTTCAGTGTAACTTATATCAAGGATTGTTTAAACTGATTCAATCTTTCGATTTAAATAACAGTATCAACATTTAGATGAATTGTTGGTCTGTGGGATATGTTTAAATTTACTATTATAATTTGAAGAGAGAAATTTATTGTATTGAATGAATCAAACAATTATATCAAATGTTCTGCATATGAATAGAAAACTAAAAGAACGAGAAAAACTTACTATAAGATCTAAGCTAACGGTTATTTATGGAAACTAATCAAGATCATCTAGTCATCTAACAAGTGGAGTACAGCTGGTATGCCACATAAGCAATTGTATTTTAATACTCCCCTCAAGTCTCAAGATGACAAGTGAATGTTATGAACACTCATCTTGGACAGAAGAATACGAAATCGTGCTGGAAGTAATGGTTTTGTAAACAAGTCGGCTATAATGCACGGACACTGACACGGCTACACTGACACGACACGACACGGACATGGATTTTCAAAATTTTAAGGGATACGACACGGCTGAGACACGTCTGTATATTTTTGTAATAATTATACATGTACTATATTGCAAAATACTAAAATTCACATTTTTTTAATTCTAAAACAATGTAAAAGCAACAAAAATATTCTTATCAAATTCAAGAAGCATATATATAAATGCGTGTCACTGGATACTATCATCAAATACATATTATTTCAATTAACATAAAGTTTAACAAATGCGTCCAAATAAAAGATAACACAAAAAATATTCCTACCAAACTCAAAGCGCATATAAATAAATATATGTCACTGAAATCATCATAGCATCACTCATACTAATATCAAATGCATATTACTTCAATTAACATAAAGTTTAACTAACACGTCCAAATTTCAGTTTAGCTAAACTTTTTAAATTATACAATTATCCCCCAAATGTGTCCTTTCTGTGTCGTACACGACCGACAAGGGTGTCCGATTTTTACGGAGTGTCCGATACGCCATTTTTAAAAAAAATTAAGGACACGTCATGCGCCGTATCCGACAAGTGTTCGAGAAGTGTCGGTGTCCGGAAAGTGTCTGACACTGCACCGAGTGATTTCTAGAAGTATCAGTGCATCATAGCAAGTCGGCCAATTGTAGATGCGAAGCAACATGCATAAGCTTGATAACACTCCTTTGAACCTTTTCTCGTACAAGATGGTAATCACTCTCGATGTGCTTTGTCCGCTCACGATAAACAGGATTTGAACCTATGTGTATAGCGGCCTGACTATCACACTAAAGGAGTGTTGGTGTGTCGAAACGAACATTGAGATTCTTTAACAGGGACAGAAGCCAAACAACTTCACATGTGGCTGCTGCCATGGACCGATGCTCAGCTTCAGCTGATGATTTAGATATGGTTTGCTGCTTTTTCGACTTCCAAGAAACCATAGAATCACCAATGAAAACACAGAACAAGCTCCATAATCTGCATCTGAGAAAAAACTAAGTTTATGATCATCTTTTGCATTATAAAATAGTCATTCACCAACCGTTCCTTTAATGTATTTCAATATGGAATATGATGCCTCCATATGCAGAATCCATGGTGCAGACACAAATTGACTCAACTTATGACCAAAGAATGCTAAATCCGGACGTCTAATAGTCAAATATAATAACCTTCAAATCAACCTTCGATATGAAGATGGATCAGTCAGCAACTCTCTGTCATCTTGGGACAATTTTATGTTAGCATCCATAGGCGTTGATCTTGCCTTAGCACCAAGAAGACCAGCATCAGTTATCAATTGTGCATATGAACCCATTAAAAACTGCACTCCTGACTATGATAATTGGTCAAATCTTTCATAGATCCACAATTACAAACAGAACATCGTTGATAAACCTTCAAATCTAGGTGCATTAACATCCACTGTGCCTTGGTGTAATGCACTGAGTAATTTCTTAATTTGAAAAACTCTAGGTGCATTACTCTAGTGAAATCTATCCTTCAAATCTGTCCAAATTTCATTAGTTGTTAATATATACATCAAACTATCTGCTATCTCACGACTAGCAGAATTCAATATCCAAGCTATCACCATGCTATTACACACCATATAACAAATCATCTAATGGTGGTCGCATAATAGATCTATCAACAAAACCGAGTTTATTTTTCGCAGTTAACGCCGTAGAAACCGCATGGTTCCATGTGATATAATACGAACCAGTGAGATGATGTGAAACAAGAATCAGACTTGGATGATCTCCATTTTGAAGATAAAATGGATTACCCGAGTCTTCGAGACTCATTCGAGCAGCTGAATTAGCTTGATTATTTGCAGCTTGTCCTCCCTTCACCATGGAGATTTGATCGAGAAAAAAATGCGCAGCTATCAAGTCTCTGATGCCATATTATAATTTGAAAAGAGAGATTTAATAAAGCAAACAATTACATCAGATGTTCTGCATATGAACAGAAAACTAAAAGAATGAGAAAAACTTACTATACGATCTAAGCTAATGGCCATTTATAGAAGCTAAACAAGATACATCTATTCATCTGAAATTACACTGTGTGTGTTTGTCTCTGTGTCTTCAAATTTTGCACTACTAATGTGTTCTATTGTTCCCCGTTTTTATGTGATGAAAAATTCATTGGCCAATCTAGGTAACTTCTAAAAGTTCGATTGAATATATATATATATATATATATATATACGAACTCTTTTGGACGAACTCTTTTGGACGAACTCTTTGTCACACGCCTGGACAGTACGCTGAAGGACTTATCAACGACATATCTCCTTAATTAGGCAAGTACGAGGTGTAATCTCATGAATTTGATTTGCCTTTATCAAAGATCTTGAAATTATCACACTTTCTGGTGATATCAACTTTGATATGAAACTACACTTTTAGAATCTAAAAATAGGACGTAAGAAGCTCATGAATATAAATTGTAGTGCTTTTGGTTCATACTGTATTTAAAAAAACATATATATAATAACAAACAGAAACTTATCTAAGTATAAGATTTAAATTTCGAGAAAAACAAGTAATAATAAATCTATGTTTTTAAAAATTATAAAATTTAAATATTTTTATACCATAGAGTTATATAATGATTTAAAAGTTACTTCGAGGCTTGCACGTAAGCTCAAATTGTGGATCTAATTTTAGGGGCTTTAACGGTTTGGGCGGAAAAAGATAACTCGTCGATGCGAGACACTTAGAGCGAAGTTAATTAAATTAATGGATTCAAGCTCTCCCATTGAATTTGCACCTAAAATATTCAAGCTTTAAACAATAATCAAGAACCACGTTAAAATCTTAAGGAAATATAGGAGTACCTAAATTTTAAAGAAACACAGGAATAATCAATTCAAATCAAACTATGTTGCATTAAACATTGAGTCAATTGCAATCTACCCCTGTGGTATTGCTAAAATAATCCCTTGTGGTTTGTAAAACATAACACATTGTCCCCTTATATAGAGGTGAATGTTTTACACCTATTCATATACCAATGTGGTAAACTGTCTATTTTCAAAACACATACGGGTAACTACCTATTTTGAAAGCAACGGAGTAAACTACATATTTTCAAACTACATGGTATAAAAACGGACTATTTGAAAAACCAAATTGTTGCCAAAA
Source organism: Haberlea rhodopensis (assembly GCA_907163345.1). Lineage (NCBI taxonomy): Eukaryota > Viridiplantae > Streptophyta > Magnoliopsida > Lamiales > Gesneriaceae > Haberlea > Haberlea rhodopensis. Next base: position 50,934 of record CAJQUN010001302.1, read on the forward strand.
AAGCCATAAACATTAGTTGAACTCTTGATTGAGTCAAATCACCGTGTTCAAACCAGCCAACAAAATGAGTAATTTTATATTAAATCGGGTAAAAAACATTCTTGATAGTTTAAAAATTGGATTATCCCTACTCATAGGTCTTATATAAATATCATGCCAGACTCATGTGTATTAAATAATTCGATTTTTTTTTTGTTGATCAGTTAAATAATTCAATATTTAATATTACAAGTGAGTTTCACACGTATGACTTAGACGTGGCCCAAACAAAGTATCTGGAGAACACCAAGGCTCCTTATTAAGGTAAAAACATGCCACTAAAGAAGTTTGATTCATTACAAACAAATTTCAATCAAACGCATACGACCACATAAGGCAATTGAAATTGACATGAAATATGTTTTAAGTTACAAAAGAAACCCCAGAACTTAGCAAAACTCTAAAAGGTAAAACGGAAACCTCCCTTGCAAAAGTGTAGCCAGCAAGCAGATTTAGAAAACTTCAGAAATACTCTTTAACGTTTAATATCGATATTTTATTGAAATACATTGGTTTAAAGAGAGAACACGCTTTCAAAATCTCTCTTGGCTACTAAAAAAATCACAATGGGGAAAATATAGTAGCAAAGGTTAGAAAACATGATTTTGCTTGATAGAGAAGGGACCCTTTTGACAGAAAATAGGTCGAGTGGCCTCTTCAACCGCAAAGGGAAAAAGATTCGAGAGAGACACTTTACCAAGCAAAATATAATGAAGTGTCAATGTTTGATTTGCAAGGCAATGTACAAAAACGTTCTATATATAAAAAAGATATCTTGAAGTGTCTAAGCAAAACACCATCGTTTCTCTCTCTAAGCCTTGTTATTTTTGCCCCTACAAATCTTTCACCTAATATGTGTATCACCCTCTTCTCCAAATGGGGTGGCTGCAATCCCTCTTCTCTCCTCTGAAAAAGTTGTGGATTCGTCTAAACTCTGCTAAGAAGAAGAGTACGCATTCACGTTATTGCATTCTGATTTAATTTTTCACCCGTGATCTTACACCAGTTCTTGTAATTTTCCTGGTTTCTCATGTGCCACACAATGACACCTACTTCGAAGTTTCAAACATATAATGCACTAATACTTTTATTAGACAGATAAGATTATCAATTTTTACTGCATACAGCTTACTATTTTGAAATGTGATGAATAATATAACTCAAATCCACACATGGTTTCAGGTAAATTCATCAGTAACTAGACTCATGTCCTAGTTTTCATTTCACTATAACAGTTTCTCTCTCTCTAATGACCATACATTATCCGCGCAGTCGTCATTTAGTTCATATCAGATTCAAGAAAACAGAATAATCTTCCAATACAGCTAACGTAATACACTTTTGGTGTATTGGTTTCTCAGGTAGAGGGATATATATATTATACGAGGATGTCAAGTCCTGCCCCTACGAAGACGTGCATGTACTCTGGTCCATATTAGTGGAGTCACGTCCACCGGCCTTGCCACCACTCAAATGACATTTCTCAACATCACACAAACAGAAGTAACACGGAAGGAAATGGGAGTACAACAACTTACAGACATTGTACTGTACATAAGATAGAAAGGTTTTTATCGGTCAGATTTTGTTTTTTGACTTTTTACATTTTGGTTCTGGTGTCTCTTTCTCAGAGAATGTTATAATTATAATTATTAATGTTATTCAGTTACTCTAAGATAGTTTGGGTCCTCCAATTTAGATCAAAGCTCCAATTTACAAATACTTGTCTAAGAAAGTGGTTGAATGTCTGATGTAAATTGTAAATTCTATTAAATGTCTGTATGTTTTCGTCTATTTTAGGTGTTGATGTCACAGTTTGATAGGTACAAGATATCGCTTGTTGGGTCCAGCCAGAGTAATAACAAAGCCCATGATTTTTAAAGCCCATTGTCAATTTTATTTTATTAGCTTTTCCAAGCAAACACGATCAGACCTAAAAGAGGAGATAGGAGGCAGTGGCCATTTTCAGAAAAACAAGAACAAAAGAAGTTCTGGCAGGAATTTTGAAGCAGACGATCGGAGGTTCATCTGTGGTCCAAATTTGCTGAAATTTGGAAAGCACCTTCACAACTCATCGGTCTTCATTCTGATTGGTGGGATTCGGTTTTAGAGCTCCGGAAACGCAAATCTGGTGGCTGGAACAGTAGCCACATTTTTTGTGGTTTCTTACCAAACTTTTGTTCTTGGTTGTTGATTCTTGTATTGATTATTGAGAATCATTTGTTGCTCTAAGTTGGCGAGCATTTGTGTTGGTTGCTGCTGTAAAAACTCATATCTCTTTGATTATAGTGGATTTGATTAGGTCTCGTAGGCCTCGTGGTTTTTACTCTTGAAGTTGAAGGGGTTTTCCACGTTAAAAATATCGTGTTGATTGGTTATCGTTCTTGATGGTATATTGCTCTATATTTGTGGTTCATTGGTTTGTTGATAGGTGAAGGTTTACCTATTGATTTGGGAATTATTGTTTAGCCTTATCCCAACAACTCTTACGAGTAAAAGGTTGACTTATGAGGTCACAACCAAGGTAGTTGATTCCAATGTCGGTTTTAATAAACTTTACTGGAAATTTCAAGCAATCTTTGATGAGGATTCTAGACAGCTTGTTCCCCACCACGACTGAAAACTTATGAGTTCTAAACTAAAGTCTAATTTATTCCTTTTTCCTCAGCAAAGAAGGACCCCCAGAGTGTTGGTAAATCGCGCAAATAAATACTTTCTATTATTAGCTTGTTTCCTTCTTGACTGAAAAAGTAAGACTTCAGAACAAAATTCTGTTTTCCTTCTTATAATGAGAAAAAGGCATCGAACTAGACCCGACCAAGGGTCATCATCGACCCTGAACCGGACCGTGGTCAACGCGCCGGTTAACCGGGTCAACGGTTCGAAGGATCGGACCCGTAACCGGCCCGTCTATAGAACGGCCGGTTAAGGGTCATAATTTTGCTAACCCGTGAACCGTCGGTTAACCGGCGGTTCAAGGGTTATTTTAATTTTTTTTACATTTTTAAATTTAAAATATATGTTATGGTGTAAATTTGAACTCATGAACTCCAAATTGAATAATTAGCTTCAACCACTAAGCTATAAGAGCCTTGTTGATCTAAATATAGTGTTATAATTTATATATATTAACCAAACAAATATATCTTACAGATTTTAATTATCTGAGCTTGAATTTCACGTTATTTTATATTTAATCCATGGATGAAAACACATTCAAACACATTTTATACTTTATTTCAAATTTTAATAATATTTAAATTTTGTTTAAAAAGTAAGGGTCAAACAGTAACCGTAACCGTTGGTTAACCGTAACCGTAATCGAAACCGTAACGTAACGGCGGTTCATGAACCGTAACTGGAACCGTCAAGGAAGGTTAAGGTTAAGGGTCGATGTTTTTTGAACCGTCTAACCGACGGTTCTGAACCGTGGTCGGGTCTACATGGAACTGGCGGCAAATCATGCTAGAAGTACTTTTTATCAATTTTCATCATGGACAAATGGATAAAAGCATTTTAACATATGGTCTGGATGGATAAATTATTAGGATTGGAATTTGATTGATGACAAATTTTAGTTTCTTCATAATTAAAACTTTAGGATGCAATTATTCAAGTTTAACATTTCCAATTCAGCAAATGATCAGGAGCTCACTTTCTCTAACTATATATGTTGGTTAGAGCTTTTTAATGAGAAACAATTCGTGTTGAAGGTCCTTTGGGAAAAGAAAAGTGTTGTTCATCTGTCATCTGGACAACATTAAAGCTTCCAACAAACTTTGAATCAGGAAATCAACCTTTTAGAAATTATTTTATAATTACAAAATGAAATGTACATGTTCGAAAAGACTTGGTTAATAACATTTAGTCCGTAAAACAGTAACAATATTTTCTAGTATATTTGAATACTATGCTTCAGCATGACATGACAAACCGTAAGCAGGGAATGGGAATGATGATACCTCTGACAGAATTCAGTTTCACGGACAACATACTGGCCACTCAAATAGCAACACCATCCAGATTAGTCAAGACATCTGGGTCAGGATATGTAACATTTTGGATCATAAGACAATAACATTATCAAGAACTGAATTGTGGGTGGGGATATATTTAGAGTCTAAACCCAAATTTGAAGGTACAGTTTCAGTTGCTACACACACAGTTCTTTAAAAGTTGTTTGATTCATTCTTATCACTCCAATTTATCGCCTTTATAAACTGATGCAGCTATATCAGAAATGGACAAGAAATCTGAAACATGGGATAATGCCGAGTACAATACATCAAAATTAACACAGATTTCTACAGCAAAGGAATATAAGCTCTGCTGTAGTAAAGCTGCTTGATCTTCTCTCAATTCAATCGATTTTTTGTGATTTTCATATGAATTAACTCAAAATTAGCAACACCAACAAGAAGTGGGAGGAGGAACTATGGTAGAACAGTCTTGCACAGATACTACATGTTGATGCAGTCAAACTTGGTCGAAATTTTTTTACTGTCATTCAAAACTCTCGTTTTTTCTAAGAAATAGTAAAAGTAGAACTTACATTTCACAGGGAAGAAGAAGAGAAGCATTCAGCCACATCTACCAGCCACTGTTTAAAGTAAGCTTCGCTATCGGCCTCTGCAGGAGACAAAGCACCTAAGGGAGTAACAGTTATCTGCAATGAAAAGTGAGAAATTACTAATGGACCAGCATCACTCAAAGTATACAAAATATGTAAGACATACAAATCCTTCTCGAAGGTTACAGTAGTCTGTGTCAGCATCCTCCACTTGTGATCCCGTGACCTACGAAAAGGACACAAAATCGTGATGCTGAATAACTAATGAGGATATGACATCAAAACTTCCTTGAGACTAAGAAAACCACACATATGCTCGTACCAATGATGTTGACTTAAGTTACAAAAAAATGAATTAACGATGAAACAAAACACAAGTTAAATTTAAAAATTACGTGCTGGCACAGAAAAAGATATCTTTCAAGCATAATACCTGAAATCAGGCATTTAATCAGGATTTACTGAAATACTTGTGGTTGTAGAACTATAAACACAGAATACCATCATTGATTGATTTCAACAAGCTCTAGTGCAATCATCCATATTCTAGCGCGTTTACAAATATCAACTAGCTCTACAGGCAGGGGAATACTTGTATACACTCGGTTTGGCCCCACTTATATACCAAGTCAATATTAAAACACAACACCTTTTAAATAAAACATACATAAATACATAAATTAATATACAAACCATTTTCGACCAATCATTTTGAGTTGGTCCATAAGTAGGGCCCAAACCCGATCCGTGCAAGTATTTTCCCTACATGCAGATGCATTTGTAGTAACCCCAAAAGAAAGGAATAAATATCCCAAGAAAAAGTAAAAAAGAATTTCAATAGAAAAAAAGGCCAACAGATGCTGTGTTGTGATATTCAAATCGTCTCAAATGCTAAAAGGATTTCACAATTACAATCACGTAGCTAAAACAAACAAGATCATACCTCTCTCTTGAATAATAGATGTTTATGTTTTGTACTCAAGGCCTCTGATTCAGAACTAAGTGATGAATTTGTCTCCATAGTCATAGTTGAGGACATTTTCTCTCTCTGAGCATCGGAAGTAACTTGAGTCCACCCCATTTTCACAATACTCTTACCTTGCTTGGTCAGCCGATAACCCTGTTCAAAGGTCAAGGAAGCATTTAGCCATCTTCCTCTTTCAATCAACACAATAAAAAAATGAAGACAAGCACGCAATATCTAGTATCTTTTAATCAATTTAGAGTAAAGCGAGAAAAAACTAGATGGATTGAAATGCGTTATGAAACAAGTAAAACCATCATTGATCCAAAAAAAAAACACTGAAGGACAAAGTTTACAGAATTGATTAGACAGCATTAATCATTACAAAAAACATATGTTCATTGACGCGATCAGACCTAAGCTCTAGACTTAGACGTGTCAAAAACATAAATATTCAAGTCAATGTCAAGTGGCTAAAACAAACCTAAACCTGCCTTATGATTCACAACATTTGTTGGCACATCGATATTTAGGAAACAGTTTCGAGGATAGGTTTTCTTCTTGATTTCAGCCATTATGGCACAAATTATGGGCAAACATGCCTCTGCTGCTAGAGTGAAATCATTGATATTACTTCTTCCTCCAACCCTGAAAGTTAGATATCAAAGTAAACCGAGTTTACATTAAACAAATCTAACGGAAAAAATCTAAGCCCTTATCAATTGAGCGAGATTTAATGAAAATGCTAACGCGCATACCAAGCATATGACAGAGAGACAGAAGGCGTTTCATTAAAAAAGGCTTCCCGAGCCCCTGCCACGGTTCCTGAATAAACACTGCATTTATCAAGAAGCAGTCATTAGAAGCACGGAATTTAATGGTGGCCACGTCAACTCATTACAACAATTCCTTATACACCCATTTAAGGAATAAAAATCATAACGATTAACTTTTGTATGATTTACTTGTTTGAGGGAAAGGTTGCCCTCAGACTACTGAGCGGTACCTCGTAAGTCACAACACTTATTATTGCTTGTACTCGAACATATCAAGGCTGAATACCATTTAATTCACATTACTGCACATGAAAAACATACTTGCAGGGAGCCATTTAAGTTTACTTTACTGCAAACTAAACTCTAAGCTAACAGACACATCAGTAAAAGGATCCAGTGATTAAAAGCAGCTGTACTGACATGTGATAACCACAGTTGCTACCCATATTAACGCCACTGATAACCTGCAAAAGCAGAGATTGAAAGATAAATGCATGTAAGATAATTTTCTCACAAAAATCAACAACTGACTAAGATTAGTCGAGAAGTCCTTTAGTTGGCACAAACTATGTTGACTCTCATGGAGGATAATCAACTGAAAATGTAGCAAAGAAACAGTTGCTCTTCAATCTAAAGTAAATAACTGAAATGCTGCAATTATATTCCAGTTGCTGAATAGTAAGTACCAGATCAGGAATTGAGGGGAAGAGAGCTTTCGAAATTCCCAAAGATGTACAGTCAGCTGGAGTTCCTGAAAGTATCGTACACAACACATGCCAAAGAAATTAAAAAGTTATAACACCAATAGTTAAGCTACAAAAACAATATGGTACAATGCAGCTCCGATGACATTCCATATGTTAGGATAGTACAAGCTCAATTGTTTAAGAAACATGTTGTAGTGTGTTGTTTGACAAAGTGCAAAACTCCAGCATTGGGTGGAATGATGTGACCATCAAATGTAGGATGCAAGTAGATGCATATTTTTTTAGAAAAAAAAACCTAGGCATTCGCCTTTGGACTCAAACTAATCCACAAAGCGTAGGAGGTCAACTGCTTCATCACTGAACTACATCGACCACTTTATGGAAGGCTTGGTTGTCACGGGGAAAATTAACTAAGTTTGCATATGAAGATGTTTCCCTGCTAATTAGAGAGAGTCAAATTGGCACAACTGTTACATGTGTTTCTTATAGATAAAATAGAAACTTTAGTGCTCTCAATACAGCCCAGACTCAGTCTGCTACTTAATAGGGAGGAATATGATAAATCTTATTGATGTTTTCTTGATAATCCATTTAATTGGTATAGTCCTGATTTTAGCCAATCTCATCAGTTGCAAATTGCATAAGTAACTCTTTTACTTTTCTACAAATGTGATGTACTTAAATATATTTTACTACTTAAATTAATTAGTAAAATTAATTAAACTCTTTACATTTTTCATCTTCCTCCAGGTTAAAGTTGCCAAGGATGGATAACTTGATGCAAATTGAAAACAATACTTGATTGCCTGCAATGTCCCTCATTTTACCTGGTCACTTAAATCCCTCTTTCTCTGACCTAGGTCTTATTTCTGGGGAGTTTGAATCGCTACTAAAAACAATTCTGGCATTGAAACACAAGAGGCTAAATGACAGAAAAACAATGAGCTTTGCAACTTACCAGAAACTGAGAAAGCAATAGCTCCACTGATTTCCACTGGCTTGACAGAGACAGCATTTCGCCAAGTAATACTATGGCTAACAGCAGATTTTTCTCTAGAAAATAGAAACAGTAATGTAGCAAGTAACTAGATTTATCTGATAAGGAATGGAATGATATTGATACATAATTGGACAGTAAATCCATTAGTCAATGACTAAAAACCATCAGTCAGGTATCTAAATGGTCACTCTATTCAATCACAACCACACTATGCAAAAGCAGAGGGTTGGAGAAATTACTCCGTCTAATTTCCAAAACCATACAGTAATCCTATTCAAAAATTACAAGGTTAAAAGTAAATTTGAAAAATGATAATTCTCCTATCAAAAGATTCATCTAAGACATTGACTTAGAAAATTATGCAAAAAACAACACAATTGTCATGTAACCTAAACAGAAAAAGTACTTGAAAATTCACTTTGCATGTATATAGGCATAGGCTAATGTTCAGAAAGGCTTTGAATCATAATTTTTACTCGCTCCGAAATGGGAGTCATCAAAACTCGATCACTTAATTTGCCGTACATAATACCAATGGGAGAAGGAAGCTTAAGTACAATCATCATTCGATCACTTTCCATTTCATAGCTTTGTTGTTCCTTGTTATTCTCGCTACAAGATCTAAATTAAGTCTACTATCTATCACTCACAGGGAAGAAAATAAGATTTCCCGATATTAACTATTAAGTGAGTAAAAGATCATCAATGTTCATACTCTGCCATTCAAATAGATCTCAGGACACAGTTAGACACCGGTCAGCAACTGATAAGTTGGTAACCAAACCATCGATCAGTATTCAGAAAGCAAAAAATCGAGTATCAATAATTCCAACCAAATGTACTCTCGTCGAAGCAGAAAAAAAGGGTAGGATAGGAAACACACTTGGCTGTTGTACAATGAATCCCAAGTCAATGATTCTTGAAAACAAAAATTGTGCGCGCACACGCATACACAGATAACATTTATAGGGCAAACACAAAAATATATTATGCGTAGTGAACACATACGAGTCAGGAGCGCAAACCAAGACGTGGAATCGATCAGAAGAGACGAGCACACGAACGAGAGCTCGGAGGCCAGGAGCGTCAATCCCGTCGTCATTTGTCACCAACACGATGGGCCGATCGCCGCGGCCGATGATCCTACTCTCCATTTTCTTTTTCCCGGCGAAATTTTAGCGGACATTTATCAGAGTAAATAAGTGCAACTAAACCAGCGTCTCTGGGTAAGCATACGACAGCGTTTTACAAACACGTCACGCTAAAAAGTAGGTTTTAAAAAAAAAAATTAAATTTTTAAATTTAAAAAATACAACATTTTCAAAATACTTGCAAAACTACCCTAAAACATCACTCCAGAAGATGGCCAATACTTCTTAGTGCCCGCCTGCGGAGGAGGCGGCCTTTGCTAGCAGCCCCTTCTTTTTTCTTTCTTGTTTTAAAAATTTTAATAAAGTTTTTTAAAAATAAATTGAGTGGCCGCCTATAAAAGAGGCGGCCACTAAATTTTTAATATTATTATAATATTGTAACGATCACGCTAAATATTAGGTTTTTTTAAAAAAAAAAATTACAAATTTAAATTTTCAAAATACAACATTTTCAAAATACTTGCAAAACTACCTTAAAACACCACTTCAAAATATGGCTGATACTTCTTAGTGCCCGCCTGCAGAGGAGGCGGCCTTTGCTAGCGGCCCCTCTTTTTTGGCCTGAATGAAAGTTATAGTGCATTAGTTAACTTTAATTGGCCATCAGAATCATTAAATTTGGAGTTCATATGAACGAACTAGCTTACGCTCATAAAAGATGAAATGTAGTTTGACTTACTTTGAATTTCCAACTAGAATCAGGTGTTTGGGATATAATATGAAATAATTTTCTACGAAAATGGGTCGAGTTGGAAATAAGAGTTTCCCATGTTATGCATGAGTCCTGTTTAAGCCCATTTTGCCTTAGGTAGATGAACGAATTTGGGGGGAAATGTTAAACTTATGAAATGACATATTTTGAGTTATATTTCAAAATAATCTTGATCCATGTCATTTGGTTAAGTGTCGGAAACATTATGAGCTGATTATTATAAGCATGTTAGCTGAAATATTACAATAAGCTATGAATATGATCTTCGGATAACTAAATTGATAGTTTTGGAATATTTGGATAATTTTATGATCATTTTATTATATCCCAATGTCAATTTGAGGAACACAAAAGTTCTTGATACGGTTTGAGGTACGTAGAAACCGGTTCTATCACGATGTCTTGACAAAAACATGTGATGAACCATGTGTATGATTTATTTGTTATTATATGACTTATAGGTGATTACGTGATACATTGATATGCATTTACCAGTTGGGTATCGATGTGCAAAATGAAAGATGTGATATATTTTATTAACACACAAAGATTTAGTCAGTCACATCAATACCCCTGGACATATCATGTTGATCCTAGCAATTCTTTGATATATGTATCACTCTTATTGATATCTATGGTATGTGGTAGTGGGGATGAAGGGAACATCAATGGAACAGTTTAGGTAGTAACTGTAGCGTCGAGTGTGTGTCATCGCCCAGAAATGAGAGGATGATGGGCACATCGATGGCTCGATGGAGGGAGTCATCGTAGCACTGAGTGTGTCGACGTCCTGTCACGAGCTATATTGTTGATGATCATTCCTTGGACTCCTGGGATTTTGATATCCGAGATTATTGTGCCAATACACACATTGCATTCATGCATGGCATGCATCACATGATATTTTGTATGAAATCGTGATTTATATTGGTTTTACATACCCCACTGACCCCCGTGGTAGGGGTTGTCATGTCTGTGTATGGGCATGGTAGGTATTACGAGTAGGCAGATTTCATATGCTCGCAAGGAAGCACCTAGGAGTACCAGAGCTCAGTGAGAGCAAGCTCGGGTTCTATTTTATTGAGTATTGCGCCATGTCTTGTGTTAAAGAGTTATTAAAAATATTTTTCTCGCCGGGGTATGCCCTGTGTATCTGTATTTTGAGTATGATAATACTGGAAGATTTTATACTTGATTGCGTACGTGTTTGGATATGAAACTGGTTTACATATTTTCGGTATGTCATAATAAGTATATTGATATATGTAAAACAAGTTATATGTACCTCGTGCATTGAATTCATGCCGAAAATTTTTAGGGCCACGTGTTAATTTTAAATAATCTTCCGATATTTACATTAAAATAATCAATATGTGATCACTAAACACTTGACTAGGATCGGGCCCTCACACTGTGAAACCTCAATGCTTAGACGCTTCAGGGTGAATTGAGAATTCAGCTAAGAAATGAGCTTATCAATCGTATCCACTTTGTTACCTGTGATAAGAATGTCATCGACATAGACAAGAACATAAATCACTGAAGAAGTAGTAAAGTAGATAAATAATAAACTATCAGCTTTGGATGGAACAAGTCCCATTAGTTGAAGGGCTGTTCAAAGTTTGTCAAACCAATCATGTGGGGCTTGTTTTAGTCCATATATAACCTTATGAATACTGTGACACCCCGAAATTAATTATATGCAATTTGGGCATTAATGATGTTTATATGATTAATTATGGTGATAATTGATTTATACGTTGAAATTAATTATCTTGTTGAAATGCTTAGTCACATGGTAGGTGTGACCTGGGGGTTGCATTTCAGGGTGCATGTTATGCATGTTAGAAAATGGGGTGTTAACATGATTTATTTGTATTGGTTGTTAATTATGAGGAAAATATGGATTTAGTGGAAGTTTGGTGCATTTTTGTAAATGCTTTTAAAATAACATGTTGGGGTATTTTATACATCATGTTAATTGATGGGGTACAATTTTTATTAACCTTTAAAACTCATACCCCACTATACCCCCACTTTATTCACTTTTAACCCTCACTTTTAAATCCCCAAATTCATCCCCAACCCTAACCCATCTCATATTTTCGAAATTTGGCAAGGAAGGAATGAGAAATCTTCACAAAACTTTTGTTTGTGGGATTTTTGTTACGGGTTGGAGTCTTCAAGAGGTATGAAACCCTTCCTAATGTTTTAATGATGTTTGGTTTAGAAATGGGTTAGCATTTTGAGTTTTTATGTGGGTTTATTTTGGGTATGTGTTGAATGTGGTTGAGGTATGATTTTTGAAGTGTTTTATGTGGGATTTAGTGAGTTATGATGATGTTTGAGTTGTTGGTATGTTTGAGTTTGAAGGGTATGAGGTAGAGCTTGTAAAATGCTAAAAAATGGTGATTTTTCGATGTACAGGGATCGGCGATCAATCGCCCGTTTCTGGCGATCGATCACGAGCCAGCAGTAGGCTCCAGAACCATTTGGCGATCGATCGCCACTTTTGGGCGATCGATCGGTGAGGCTGGCGATCGATCGCGCCAAAAGTGGCGATCGATTGCCGAAGACACAAAAAATTTGGCAACGGGCAGTGTGATCTCGCGATCGATCGGGACATCTCGGCGATCGATCGCGAGACACATAAATGTGTGTTATTTATTATTTTGTGAGATTTTTGGATATTGGACTATAATTGGCTTCTAATATCGATTTGTATGGTTGTGTAGAACCATCCCAGGTACCCACAACTTCAAGGAGATAAAGTTCTTCAACTTCTCCACTTTTGGAATTAAGGTACGTAAGAGACGTGCGGGCATCGTACGGTAAAACATACTCCTATACTATGACTACGCAATGATTGCATAAGTATTTATGATGTTTATGATGATGATTATGATAAGTAAAGATATGATGATGTCTATGATGAGTAAAGATGATATGATGTTTATGATGATGATTATGATAAGGAAAGATATGATGATGTCTATGATGAGTAAAGATGTTATGATGTTTATGATGTATGTTAAACTATGTTACTAGAAATGGTAGAATGTCCGGTGGTTGTTATGGGCAAGCGAGGAAGGTACTTACCGCTGACATAGCTAGCGAGGAGATACATCCGCTATCAAGGTGTAGCGAGGGGTATCACAGTGCCGCTATATGTCGAGCGAGGGGGCCAATTGTGCCGCTGTCATAACAGGACCAGGACAGTCACATTTCTAATTAACCTTGTTGATTATGAACATATATGTGAAGTATGATTTTAATCATTTGTGTCAAGAACTAATGATTATATGCATGACTATGAAACAGGGACAACCAAAGTGGGTTAATACGATTAACCAGGAAGTATATGTTAACCAATTATTTTCATGCATTTATTTATATGCCATTATTTATGATGTTAAGTAATGATGTACATGCTCATGATGGGTTGTTCATGTAGGTACACTTTTGGACTAAAAAACTAAGGGTCGGGTTGAGGCAGTGAGCTACGAGGAGCGTGAAAGAGTTTAAGATACATGATTTTTGAATAGTCTCTACTCTAGGAGTAGTGTAAATCTATAGCTTTAACATTCATTATCGAGAATGTAATTAATTAGCTCATGAAATTTTATTTTTGGCCTGTAATCTTATTAGCTCAAAGCTACAACCGGAACCCTAAGATGTTATAATGCATGTTTTGTGATGACCAGGGATTATAGGTGTTAATCCCGGAGTATTAATAATCCCTAAAGTGGTTTTACGTGGCGATTTGGAGTTTAATTGAGGTATTGGGCCTTCTGGGCTCGTTTATTTGGGTAGTTGGGATCGTTGGATCCAGAGGTTGAGATTGTATTCTCATTTGGGTGAAAAACCTAAGAGTTGGGTTTTTGGTGTGTCTCGGGATCTCGGGTGCTGGGTGAGCACCGGTAGGGGATTTTGGAGTTAGAGAGAGAGTTTTTGAAAACAGATGATTTTTAAGGAATCATGATGTATTTGTGGGGCTATTAATTTTCCGGGGTATTTTTGCTATAAATGGCAGTTGAACCCGAAATTTTAAGGAAATTATCATTTCACCCAATTTCTTTCTCCTCCCTCTCTCTCTCCCGCGCGATTTCCCGCTGCTACAGCACCCCCGCCGCTTCAAACGCTTCGCCCGCCGCCGTCCCGCCGCCGATCGGCGCGTGCGACCTACCCACGGCTTCGTCTCGTCCAGGCGCTCCTTTCCCCTCCGTCAATTCGAAGTTTCGTCGCGTCTTGGAGTCGGATTTTGCTGGTAAGCGTCGATCCCCAATTTCTAGGGTTCTTCGTTTTTCGTTCGATTTTCTTCCAATTTTCGTTTGGATAGCCTCCCTTACCCCTTTTGCATCCCTCTCATGTTATTCCCTGCTTAATTTGGTGATTTTGGTTCGAAATTAATTTCGAAATTGTAGGGTTTGATTTCGAAAATTTGGGGGTTTTTGGCAGGGGTGTTAATTCGTGCAATGGATCGATTATTGCATGTTTTAGGTGTATTATGATGCTTGATTGAGATCGAATTGAGAAGCTATGGTTCGAATTTGAAGAATTGTTAGGGTTCGAATTTAAAGGCTTGTTTGGGTTCGATTTTAAGGGGGTTGAGTTCGAAAATTTGGGGGTTTTTGTCAAGGGATGTTGATTCTTGCTTGGATAGCTTAATTGACATTTTAGATAAATTATGGTATTTAATTGGGTTCGAAATTGTGAGATTAGGGTTCGATTTTTGTAGGGCATTCTTGAACAAATTTCGATATTGTCTCATTTATTTCCTTCCCTGCATGTACCCTGCCCCGGGTCTTTTAAGAGGATAATTGTCGTGTGTTGACAATATTTTGAGGGATATGGGTGTGCTTGAGCATGGGTTGCATGTTCGTAATTAATTGTGAATTATTTATCGTGTTAGCACATCATTCCTCGGGGCATGGAACTCGAGCAAGGTTTGGCTCGGACTTCGGAGATTTAAGGTACGTGCGACGTACGAGCATTACTATATATATGTGAAATGCATAAGGTGTTTTTGATTGCATTGAATGTTTTGCGTATGGTTATACATATATGTTGATATGGCCAAGGAATGACCCAAATCTTGATATCGCAGCTTGTAGCGTGCGTGACACTAGAGTAGGATGACTCTTACATGATATAAGGGGTACTGGGTTTATATGACTATATTATGAGACATTTGAGATGTCTAGGTTTGTAGAATCATGTATTCTTCGTGAGACATTGAGATGTCTAGGTTCGTAGAATCATGTATTCATTATGAGACATTTGAGATGTCTAGGTATAATGGAAAGCGAGATTATGAAATCAATATTAGATATTGATATATCTATATTTGCATGTATATGAACTTGGAATCATTCATTATTGATATTTGAGAATCAGGCATGCGATGTGTAAATCAATGTGTTGGTTTACTGATTTATGAGGTTTGATGAGTTTGATGATTATGAGAACAGGGACAGTACACGGAATCCCGGATGAGGTTGCCATCCAGGGAGTATCATTTAAATTCATTAGCATTTACCTTTGTTGTAAATTATGAATTTCATTATTATGATTATGGGATTTTGTGTATTGGTATGCTCACCCCGTTGGGGGCTGTCTCTGTTGGGACAGGTGGACAGGTACATCGATGGCTATGGAGCTGAGCTCGAGCTGTTGATTTGAGGTACTCCCAGGATCGTGGTACCAGGGCTTGATGGAGCACGGTATCGTATAGAGTACCTATATATACACCTGAGGATTTATACATATTCATGATGCTCGCATGTGAGCACGATTATACTTGTATATGGATTGTATATAAAGGCATGAGCCTATCTCTCTTTCATTTAAGGTTGCATGCAATTAGAGGTTGAATTGCTAGAATGATATGAGAGTCATTGGTGTATTATGTGTGGTGTCTTCCCTGGCTGGGAATTTACTTGTATTGCTGCTTTCTGTTGAGTATTATGCTTTCCCTGGCCGGGAATTTTGTTATGTGTTGTACTCTTTTTTTGGGATAGCTCTATTTATGGGGAGACTCTGCCCAAATTTTTATAAAAGTTTACAATGTGAAAAGTGGCACCAAGGGGTTGGTAAAGGGCAAACATATGAGTCTTTTATTGTCAGGATGATGATCTTATAACATTGAGTATTACAGGAAATTTTGTAATTGACAGGCAATGATTAAGTATCATCAGAGCTTCCCGATTGACATTTTATAGAAAGCATGTACCACACATAGTGGTTAATACACTAATCAAGGTTTAAGGGCTTGGGGTCCTTACATTAGTGGTATCAGAGCAGTGGTTGCTCATTGGGGCTGTTAAGGGCCTAGGAAGTTATTGATAGCACATATTTATGTATGATGGCATCAATGTTGTATGACATAACAAATTGTTTATGTGCTATTATGATATGAAAAGTGGTATTGCTAACCATTGTGGTTGCAGGAATCGTGTGGAACACGATAGGATGACATTTATAGGGATGTCTGGCACTCCGTGTATTATGTGCCAAGGAAGCTGGTTTTAAGAAAATCCGGTAAAGGGATATTTCCGAGGTAACATGTACTTTACGTTGTCTTGTTGACACATGATGAATGCAAAGTGGTGCATTGAGGTTATGATATATGTTATTGTGCATTGTTTTTGCATATGTATGTTGTGAAATATAAGAGGTGTATTTCACGAGTCAAAGTTATCTTAGTAAGGATTTTAATGGCTTATGCTAAAGTCCATATGAAGCGATGAAGAATCCCGCTTATATGGAGTAGCAACGCTAAAGTCCATATGAAGCGATGAAGAATCCCGCTTATATGGAGTAGCAACGCTAAAGTCCATTGGAAGCGATGAAGAGTCCCGCTTACATGGAGTAGCAACGCTAAAGTCCATTGGAAGCGATGAAGAATCCCGCTTACATGGAGTAGCAAAAAGCATTAAAATGTACTAATGATAAGGGCTCAAGATGAAATATGGATTTAGGAAATTAAAATAATTATTTGTGATAGAAATTTACCTACATACCCTTTGCCCTATACCCAAATAACATTACGTGTAACACCATTTCCAAAGGTGAAAATGGAGGTTGGTGCGTCTCGCTATATTTTACTCTGCTTTGGATCTCTTTTGCACATATTTTACTCTGTTTTGGATCTCTTTTGCATAGCATATAGCATCTTATCAGTCGGTGGATTGTTAATGCTTCGCCTTCATTTGAGATTCTTTTCTCGTCGTTTGCTTTCATAATGAAGATGTGTTTTGGTATTAATTTTATCGATTTTGTTTTGGTCCGCTTCTGATTGGATTTCAAACTTGGATGAACTTGAAAAAATTTAATTAGTCTACAGTAGGCCAAATTAATTGAATTAGCAGATGCACAGACTCACTCACACATACAATGAATTAGTTTCTCATCACAAGTGTATAATCTAATAAACATTTCGATTTGGTTTTAAAAAAATTAGCTGGAATATTTACTTTATTATTTCAATAAATTGAATTAAATAAAAAATATTTAATCCGTAAATATATTAATAAATTTATAAATAAATATTTGATAGAATACAATATTTATAATAAATAAAATAATTTGGAATATTGTAAGGAATAAGTGAAAAATAATTCAAGGGTATTTTGGTCATTTTAGTACATATTTGCATCTATCCAATGTTTAATCAACTATACCAAACTCATTATTATTTTTCCATGTATTACTAATCATACATACCAAACACAAGATTGTTTATTCATTACTTTAATAATCATCTCTTTATCCACCAAATTATCTATCCATCAATTATCTTATCACACCTACCAAACATAGCCTCAGTGATCAGTTAGGCGTGACATGGATGATTAGAGATGATTATTAATTAATATTAACAATTGCACAGACCTTCAATTCACTACATTTTATTTATCGACCACCAAAATATTCTTGAAGAAAATTTTGATCAAACTGAAATATATTTTTATTGGAAAACAAAAAAAAATACCAATGTTAATTAATGGAGTCCTACTCCTCTCTCCAAGCTGCTTTCTTCACATTGTCTACTTTAGTTCTCAGAAATCGCTCCACACAAGCATTATTGTAGAACTTTTCCTGTCAAATTAATCAAACTTAGAATTCAACTATATTCAAGCCAATTTCACACACACAACTGTGTGCAGTGTGCTTGTGTCTACGATTCACACTTGGACACATGGTTCGCCCACACGGTCGTGGAGACTGTTGTTCCAATTTCACTGGCATTTTATGTCGCGGTTACTATCGCGGAGTTTTTTAGAATCAAATTTTTTCGTTAAAAAATAAAACAAATTAAAATGTTCCACAACGGGTACGATGGCCGTGAAATCGCCATTCGAGACCGTCAATCGCAGTTCCTTTCCTCGAAATCACCGTTATAGTTACACATTTGTTTTAGCCTGGAATGGACTACGAAGATTACCGTAGCGCGATCGATATTGTGAACCATGCTTGGACCCATTAGGCCGTCACCTAGAACATATGAATCCATTCTACAAAGCTCTAAATTAGAAAACAAATTACCCTACTGTAAAATGACAAAGTCACCTTGAAATGTAACAAATAATAAAACAAACTAGATTTGGAGACGGACGTCGTGAACCCTAAGGGTGAATACAATGGCCAAAGATTTGAGGTGGTGGGTCTTATACAAAATGTATTGGACCCACTTACACAAATGATTTTGGTTTCTTGATGCTAATCAGGGTACTCGTAATATCCCGACTGCTGACATGCACATTCGTAATATTCCGACTGCTGACATGCACACTGCATCAATACAAGCGGTGGAAGGTGTGAATGTGTACCAGTTTTACAGTGAGTTGGACATGTTTCTGTTAGAAATTTAACATGAACACTAATTCATTTTTTAATGTACCTAAACATATGACACATAAAATCGAATATGCGGAAATAAAAGTTCAAGATCAGTGTTACTACCAGCCACGATATGTAGTTTGATCCAAACAGATCTGAGCAATTGATAGTCGCCAAAAGACGCTTCTAAACTTTATGCAATTCTAATATATGATGTATTTTCTGAAGTGAATTGATTGGTAAAAGTTTAAGATCAGTGTTACTACCAGCCATCGATATGTAGTTTGATCCAAACAGATCTGAGCAATTGATAGTCGTCAAAAGACGCTTCTAAACTTTATGCAATTCTAATATATGATGTATTTTTCTGAAGTGAATTGATTGGTTTAGGGGCTCTCCGCATTGTTCTTTTTATATATCTTGTCATCAATGACTTAAAGTTGGACACGAGTTGCACAACTTACAGATAGTGGGTGGTTATCCGGATAGTGCGCAATCTTCTGGATAAATATTCTCGATATTATCTTTTATCCTCCCACCATATATAAACTCGTCACCCCACGTAAAGCACGACTTATAAATATCTGTTCATATCGTGGATTCATCATTATACTTTACTAGTAATTTTGTTATTTAGATGAATTGTTGGTCTGTGGGATATGTTTAAATTTACTATTATAATTTGAAGAGAGAAATTTATTGTATTGAATGAATCAAACAATTATATCAAATGTTCTGCATATGAACAGAAAACTAAAAGAAATGAGAAAAACTTACTATAAGATCTAAGCTAACGGCTATTTATGGAAGCTAAACAAGATACATCTAGTCATCTAACAAGTGGAGCACAGCTGGTATGCCACATAAGCAATTGTATTTTAATAATCCCTCAAGATGACAAAGTGAATGTTATGAACACTCATCTTGGACACAAGAATGTGAAAACGGTTTTGTAAACAAGTCGGCTATGATGCACGGATACTGACATGACGATACTGACACGACACGAACACGGATTTTCAAAATTTTCAGGGATACGACACGGCTGCATATTTTTATATATATTGTACATGTAATATATTGCAAAATACTAAAATTCACATTTTTTTGATTCTAAAACAATGTAAAAGTAACAAAAATATTCTTATCAAATTCAAGAAGCATATATATAAATGCATGTCACTGAAATCATTATAGTAGCGGTCATACTAACATCAAATACATAGTACTTCAATTAACATAAAGTTTAACAAATGCGTCCAAATAAAAGATGATACCAAAAATATTCCTACCAAATTCAAAGCGCATATAAATAAATGTATGTCACTGAAATCATCATAGCATCACTCATACTAATATCAAATGCATATTACTTCAATTAACATAAAGTTTAACTAACCCGTCCAAATTTCAGTTTAGCCAAAAACTTTTTAAATTGTACAATTATCCCCAAATGTGTCCTTTCTGTGTCGTACACGACCATCGATCGTGTCTGACACGGGTGTCCGATTTTTAGGGGAGTGTCCGGCACGGGTGTCAGATTTTATTTTTAAAAAAAAATTAAGGACACGTCACGCGGCGTGTCCAACACGTGTTCGAGAAGTGTCGGTGTCCGGAAAGTGTCCGACACTACACCGAGTTATTTCTAGGAGTATCCGTGCATCATAGCAAGTCGGCCAATTGTAGATGCGAAGCAACATGCATAAGCTTGATAACACCCCTTTGAACCTTTTCTCGTACAAGAGAGTAATCAATCTCAATGTGCTTTGTCCGCTCATGATAAAAAAGATTTGAACCTATGTGTATAGCGGCCCGACTATCACAATAAAGGAGTGTTGGTGTATCGAAACGAACATTGAGATTCTTTAACAGGGACAGAAGCCAAACAACTTCACATGTGGCTGCTGCCATGGACCGATACTCATCTTCAGATGATGATTTAGTCCAAGAAACCATAGAATCACCAATGAAAACATATAACCCAGTCACAGACCGTCGAGTATCCAAACAAGCTCCACAATCTGCATCTTATGCTCATATTTTGCATTATAAAATAGTCCTTGACCAACCGTTCCTTTAATGTATTTCAATATGGAATATGATGCCTCCATATGCGGAATCCGTGGTGCAGACACAAATTGACTCAACTTATGACCAAAGAATGCTAAATCCGGACGTCTAATGGTCAAATATAATAACCTTCAAATCAACCTTCAATATGAAGATGGATCAGTCAGCAACTCTCCGTCATCTTTGGACAATTTTATGTTAGCATCCATAGGCGTTGATCTCGCCTTAGCATCAAGAAGACCAGCATCAGTTATCAATTGTGCATATGATTAATTTAAACCCATTAAAAACTGCATTACGCACTCCTGACTATGATAATTGGTCAAATCTTTCATAGATCCACAATTACAAACAGAACATCGTTGATAAACCTTCAATTCATCCCATAAGATCCTCAAAATTGTATAATATGCACTAACATCCACTGTGCCTTGGTGTAATGCACTGAGTAATTTCTTAATTTGAAAAATTCTAGTGAAATCTAACCTTCAAATCTGTCCAAATTTCATTAGCTGTTGATATATACATCAAACTATCTGCTATCTCACGACTAGCAGAATTCAATATCCAAGATATCATCATGCTATTACACCTATTCCACGCACCATATAACAAATCATCTAATGGTGGTCGCATAATAGATCTATCAACAAAACCGAGTTTATTTTTCGCATAACGCCATAGAAATCGCACGGTTCCATGTGTTATAATTCGAACCAGTGAGATGACATGAGATGACATGAAACAAGAATCAGACTTGGATGATCTCCATTTTGAAGATAAAATGGATTACCCGAGTCTTCGAGACACATTCGAGCAGCTGAATTAGCTTGATTATTTGCAGCTTGTCCTCCCTTCACCATGGAGATTTGATCGAGAAAAAAATGCTCAGCTATCAAGTCTCTGATGCCATATTATAATTTGAAAAGAGAGATTTAATAAAGCAAACAATTACATCAGATGTTCTGCATATGAACAGAAAACTAAAAGAATGAGAAAAACTTACTATACGATCCAAGCTAATGGCCATTTATAGAAGCTAAACAAGATACATCTATTCATCTGAAATTACACTCTGTGTGTTTGTCTCTGTGTCTTCAAATTTTGCACTACTAATGTGTTCTATTGTTCCCCGTTTTTATGTGATGAAAAATTCATTGGTCAATCTAGGTAACTTCTAAAAGTTCGATTGAATGTATATATATATATATATATATATATATATATATATATACGAACTCTTTTGGACGAACTCTTTGTGAACCTGGGCAGTACGTTGAAGGACTTATCAACGACATATCTCCTTAATTAGGTGCGAGGCATAATCTCATGAATTTGATTTGCCTTTATCAAAGATCTTGAAATTATCACATTTTCTGGTGATATCAACTTTGATATGAAACTACACTTTTAGAATCTAAAAATAGGACGTAAGAAGCTCATGAATATAAATTGTTGTGCTTTTGGTTCATACTGTATTTAAAAAAACATATATATATATATATATATATATATATATATATATATATATATATATATATATATATATATATATATATAATAACAAACAGAAACTTATCTAAGTATAAGATTTAAATTTCGAGAAAAACAAGTAATAATAAATCTATGTTTTTAAAAATTATAAAATTTAAATATTTTTATACCATAGTTATATAATGATTTAAAAGTTACTTCGAGGCTTGCACGTAAGCTCAAATTGTGGATCTAATTTTAGGGGCTTTAACGATTTGGGCGGAAAAGATAACTCGTCGATGCGAGACACTTATAGCGAAGTTAATTAAATTAATGGATTCAAGCTCTCCCATTGAATTTGCACCTAAAATATTCAAGCTTTAAACAATAATCAAGAACCACGTTAAAATCTTAAGGAAGAACCACGTTAAAATCTTAAGGAAATATAGGAGTACCTAAATTTTAAAGAAACACAGGAATAATCAATTCAAATCAAACTATGTTGCATTAAACATTGAGTCAGTTGCAATCTACCCCTGTGGTAAATAATCCTTTGTGGTTTGTAAAACATAATACATTGTCCCCTTATATAGAGGTTAATGTTTTACACCTATTCGCATACCAATGTGGTAAACTGTCTATTTTCAAAACACATCGGGGTAACTACCTATTTTGAAAGCAACGGAGTAAACTACATATTTTCAAACTACATGGTATAAACGGCCTATTTGGAAAACCAAATTGTTGCGAAAAAAGCCATAAACATTAGTTGAACTCTTGATTGAGTCAAATCACCGTGTTCAAACCAGCCAACAAAATGAATAATTTTATATTAAATCGGGTAAAAACATTCTTGATAGTTTAAAAATTAGATTATCCCTACTCATAGGTCTTATATAAATATCATGCCAGACTCATGTGTATTAAATAATTCGATTTTTTTTTTGTTGATCAGTTAAATAATTCAATATTTAATATTACAAGTGAGTTTCACACGTATGACTTAGACGTGGCCCAAACAAAGTATCTGGAGACCAAGGCTCCTTATTAAGGTAAAAACATGCCACTAAAGAAGTTTGATTCATTACAAACAAATTTCAATCAAACGAATACGACCACATAAGGCAATTGAAATTGACATGAAATATGTTTTAAGTTACAAAAGAAACCCCAGAACTTAGCAAAACTCTAAAAGGTAAAACGGAAACCTCCCTTGCAAAAGTGTAGCCAGCAGATTCAGAAAACTTCAGAAATACTCTTTAACTTTTAATATCGATATTTTATTGAAATACAATGGTTTAAAGAGAGAACACGCTTTCAAAATCTCTCTTGGCTACTAAAAAAATCACAATGGGGAAAATATAGTAGCAAAGTTTAGAAAACATGATTTTGCTTGATAGAGAAGGAACCCTTTTGACAGAAAATAGGTCGAGTGGCCTCTTCAACCGCAAAGGGAAAAAGATTCGAGAGAGACACTTTACCAAGCAAAATATAATGAAGTGTCAATGTTTGATTTGCAAGGCAATGTATAAAAACGTTCTATATATAAAAAGATATCTTGAAGTGTCTAAGCAAAACACCATCGTTTCTCTCTCTAAGCCTTGTTATTTTTGCCCCTACAAATCTTTCACCTAATATGTGTATCACCCTCTTCTCCAAATGGGGTGGCTGCAATCCCTCTTCTCTCCTCTGAAAAAGTTGTGGATTCGTCTAAACTCTGCTAAGAAGAAGAGTACGCATTCACGTTATTGCATTCTGATTTAATTTTTCACCCGTGATCTTACACCAGTTCTTGTAATTTTCCTGGTTTCTCATGTGCCACACAATGACACCTACTTTGATGTTTCAAACATATAATGCACTAATATTTTATTAGACAGATAAGATTATCAATTTTTACTGCATACAGCTTACTATTTTGAAATGTGATGAATAATATAACTCAAATCCACACATGATTTCAGGTAAATTCATCAGTAACTAGACTCATGTCATAGTTTTCATTTCACTATAAAAGTTTCTCTCTCTCTAATGACCATACATTATCCGCGCAGTCGTCATTTAGTTCATATCAGATCAAGAAAACAGAATAATCTTCCAATACAGCTAACGTAATACACTTTTGGTGTATTGGTTTCTCAGGTAGAGGGATATATATATTATACGAGGATGTCAAGTCCTGCCCCTACGAAGACGTGCATGTACTCTGGTCCATATTAGTGGAGTCACGTCCACCGGCCTTGCCACCACTCAAATGACATTTCTCAACATCACACAAACAGAAGTAACACGGAAGGAAATGGGAGTATAACAACTTACAGACATTGTACTGTACATAAGATAGAAAGGTTTTTATCGGTAGATTTTGTTTTTTGACTTTTTACATTTTGGTTCTGGTGTCTCTTTATCAGAGAATGTTATAATTTTAATTATTAATGTTATTCAGTTACTCTAAGATAGTTTGGGTCCTCCAATTTAGATCAAAGCTCCAATTTACAAATACTTGTCTAAGAAAGTGGTTGAATGTCTGATGTAAATTGTAAATTCTATTAAATGTCTGTATGTTTTCGTCTATTTTAGGTGTTGATGTCACAGTTTGATAGGTACAAGATATCTCTTGTTGGTCCAGCCCAAAAATAACAAAGCCCATGATTTTTAAAGCCCATTGTCAATTTTATTTTATTAGCTTTTCCAAGCAAACACAATCAGACCTAAAAGAGGAGATAGGAGGCAGTGGCCATTTTCAGAAAAAACAAGAACAAAAGAAGTTCTGGCAGGAATTTTGAAGCAGACGATCGGAGGTTCATATGTGGTCCAAATTTTCTGAAATTTGGAAAGCACCTTCACAACTCATCGGTCTTCATTCTGATTGGTGGGATTCGGTTTTAGAGCTCCGGAAACGCAAATCTGGTGGCTGGAACAGTAGCCACATTTTTTGTGGTTTCTTACCAAACTTTTGTTCTTGGTTGTTGATTCTTGTATTGATTGTTGAGAATCATTTGTTGCTCTAAGTTGGTGAGCATTTGTGTTGGTTGCTGCTGTAAAAACTCATATCTCTTTGATTATAGTGGATTTGATTAGGTCTTGTAGGCCTCGTGGTTTTTACTCTTCAAGTTGAAGGGTTTTCCACGTTAAAAATATCGTGTTGATTGGTTATCGTTCTTGATGGTATAGTGCTCTATATTTGTGGTTCATTGGTTTGTTGATAGGTGAAGGTTTACCTATTGATTTGGGAATTATTGTTTAGCCTTATCCCAACAACTCTTACGAGTAAAAGGTTGACTTATGAGGTCACAACCAAGGTACTTGATTCCAATGTCGATTTTAATAAACTTTACTGGAAATTTCAAGCAATCTTTGATGAGGATTCTAGACAGCTTGTTCTCCACCACGACTGAAAACTTATGAGTTCTAAACTAAAGTCTAATTTATTCCTTTTTCCTCAGCAAAGAAGGACCCCCAGGGTGTTGGTAAATCGCGCAAATAAATACTTTCTATTATTAGCTTGTTTCCTTCTTGACTGAAAAAGTAAGACTTCAGAACAAAATTCTGTTTTCCTTCTTATAATGAGAAAAAGGCATCGAACTAGACCCGACCAAGGGTCATCATCGACCCTGAACCGGACCGTGGTCAACGGGCCGGTTACGGTTCTATAGAACGGCCGGTTAAGGGTCATAATTTTGCTAACCCGTGAACCGTCGGTTAACCGGCGGTTCAAGGGTTATTTTAATTTTTTTTACATTTTTAAATTTAAAATATATGTTATGGTGTAAATTTGAACTCATGACCTCCAAATTGAATAATTAGCTTCAACCACTAAGCTATAAGAGCCTTGTTGATCTAAATATAGTGTTATAATTTATATATATTAACCACACAAATATATTAGGGATGGCAATGGGACGGGTCTAAACCCGGACCCGTATTGAACCCGTCCCGTTGGGACGGGTCTAAACCCGGTCAAATGGGTCCCGGGGCGGGTCTGGACCCTGTCAACGGGTTTATGAGACGGGGCGGGGCGGGTCCTGGGATTGGCTGGACCTAACCCGGACCCGCCCCGTAACATATAAATTATATTAAAAAAAATTACTTCTCTTCAATTGCTCAAATCTCAATCGTATTCGTCCCTCACCCTCACCCACACAGCCTCGCTATGGCTCAGCGCTTCAGCCGCTCAGGCTCTCACCCACAAGCCACAGCCCACTGCCGCGACTCTACTCTCGTCCCTTAGGGCTCAATCGCTCATACTCTCACCTCACAAGCCACAGCCCACTGCCGCGACTCCACTCCCTGCGCGACTCCACTCCCTGCGCGACGCGACTCCACTCCCTGCGGCTCTGCGCGACTCCATTCCCTGCCCACTGCTCGACTCCACTCCCTGTTAAGTAATTTTTGGATTTGATGTAGTTTTCTGTTGAATTTATTAATTTGTTTTGGATATAAAATGTGATGGTTTGGTGAATTTTTACAATGAATTGTTTGATTGTAATGAAATGTGAAGGGTTTGGGTTTCTTTAATGTGTCATTGGTTTTTGTATAATTCTTGGTTTGATGGATTGGGTCTAAAAATTGCAAATTTGCTGCTTGGAGTGATGAGCGTGGCTATACTAATTTATAATAAAGTTCTTCCAGTATTTTATTATGCAGTGATGGTGGGAAGATGTTGAAATCTTCGATGATGTGCAGGATTTGGATGCTGGGATCTCCTAATTCCTGAAAGATGAGAATTTTATCTGGTTTGTACCTATTTCTCTGATGTATATATTCATAATTGACAAATTATGTTTCAAGTTAGATGACAGACAAGCTGAACTTAAAATCATTTACTTAAAAAAACGAACGGGTTCGCGGGTTCAACCAGTCGGGTCGCGGGTCTTGGCGGGGCGGGTCTTGTTGGCGGGACGGGGCGGGTCGTGGATTTTTTTTTTTGAGGCGGGGCGGGTCCTGGGTTTGGGTCCTGAGTTTGGTCAAACCCGTCCCAGACCCGACCCGTTGCCATCCCTAAAATATATCTTACACATTTTAATTATCTGAGCTTGAATTTCACGTTATTTTATATTTAATCCATGGATGAAAACACATTCAAACACATTTTACACTTTATTTCAAATTTTAATAATATTTAAATTTTGTTTAAAAAGTAAGTGTCAAACAGTAACCGTAACCGTTGGTTAACCGTAACCGTAATCGGAACCGTAACGTAACGGCGGTTCATGAACCGTAACTGGAACCGTCAAGGAAGGTTAAGGTTAAGGGTCGATGTTTTTTGAACCGTCTAACCGACGGTTCTTGAACCGTGGTCGGGTCTACATGGAACTGGCGGCAAATCATGCTAGAAGTACTTTTTATCAATTTTCATCATGGACAAATGGATAAAAGCATTTTAACATATGGTCTGGATGGATAAATTATTAGGATTGGAATTTGATTGATGACAAATTTTAGTTTCTTCATAATTAAAACTTTAGGATGCAATTATTCAAGTTAACATTTCCAATTCAGCAAATGATCAGGAGCTCACTTTCTCTAACTATATATGTTGGTTAGAGCTTTTTTAATGAGAAACAATTCGTGTTGAAGGTCCTTTGGGAAAAGAAAAGTGTTGTTCATCTGTCATCTGGACAACATTAAAGCTTCCAACAAACTTTGAATCAGGAAATCAACCTTTTAGAAATTATTTTATAATTACAAAATGAAATGTACATGTTCGAAAAGACTTGGTTAATAACATTTAGTCCGTAAAACAGTAACAATATTTTCTAGTATATTTGAATACTATGCCTTCAGCATGACATGACAAACCGTAAGCAGGGAATGGGAATGATGATACCTCTGACAGAATTCAGTTTCACGGACAACATACTGGCCACTCAATAGCAACAACCATCCAGATTAGTCAAGACATCTGGGTCAGGATATGTAACATTTTGGAATCATAAGACAATAACATTATCAAGAACTGAATTGTGGGTGGGGATATATTTAGAGTCTAAACCCAAATTTGAAGGTACAGTTTCAGTTGCTACACACACAGTTCTTTAAAAGTTGTTTGATATCATTCTTATCACTCCACTTTATCGCCTTTATACACTTATGCAGCTATATCAGAAATGGACAAGAAATCTGAAACATGGGATAATGCCGAGTAACAATACATCAAAATTAACACAGATTTCTACAGCAAAGGAATATAAGCTCTGCTGTAGTAAAGCTGCTTGATCTTCTCTCAATTCAATCGATTTTTGTGATTTTCATATGAATTAACTCAAAATTAGCAACACCAACAAGAAGTGGGTAGGAGGAGGAACTATGGTAGAACAGTCTTGCACAGATACTACATGTTGATGCAGTCAAACTTGTCGAAATTTTTTTACTGTCATTCAAACTCTCGCTTTTTCTAAGAAATAGTAAAAGTAGAGCTTACATTTCACAGGGAAGAAAGAAGAGAAGCATTCAGCCAACATCTACCAGCCACTGTTTAAAGTAAAGTAAGCTTCGCTATCCGCCTCTGCGGAGACAAAGCCCTAAAGGAGTAAACAGTTATCTGCAATGAAAAGTGAGAAATTACTAATGGACCAGCATCACTCAAAGTATACAAAAATATGTAAGACATACAAATCCTTCTCGAAGTTACAGTAGTCTGTGTCAGCATCCTCCACTTGTGACCCGTGACCTACGAAAAGGACCACACAAAATCGTGATGCTGAATAACTAATGAGGATATGACATCAAACTTCCTTGAGACTAAGAAAAAACACACAATGCTCGTACCAATGATGTTGGCTTAAGTTGCAAAAAAATGAATTAACGATGAAACAAAACACAAGTTAAATTAAAAATTATGTGCTGGCACGGAAAAAGATATCTTTCAAGCATATACCTGAAATCAGGCATTTAATCAGGATTTACTGAAATACTTGTGGTTGTAGAACTATAAACACAGAATACCATCATTGATGATATTCAAACAAGCTCTAGTGCAATCATCCATATTCTAGCGCGTTTACAAAATATCAACTAGCTCTACAGGCAGGGG
>CAJQUN010001303.1:0-80252 GCA_907163345.1 Haberlea rhodopensis
AGATAAAAGAATAATAGAGAACAAGTCATGACATGCTTTTGACTGCTTTTAAATTCTTCATGACGAATTTATAATTAATTGAATTCATTAAGCTACTTTTTATTTTATAACAAACACTAAAATACTTTTTGTAAAAATATTTTCACAACTTTAAGCAAAAGTAAAATAGAAGTGTTTTAATTAAGCAATTGCACGATATCCAGTGACGAATCTATGTGGGAATATTTTATCTCTCTTAAAATACATTCTCAAGATTTCTATCTACCACTTTCTATTAATCTAAATTTACTTTTAAAAAAATATAAGTTATCCATATCGAAGTTTATAAAGCTACCACAAATAATAATATAATAAAATAAATAAATTACACAATTTCCAAGAATAATGCCTCTTTCAAATTATGGATGTAGATATAGGCCGGGGGGCCATTGACCCAATTTTATCTCATTTTTCCCCATTATCATTATCGATAGGTCCACTTCAAAGTTCAATCAGTGCAATTTTGCTACCAATATTTCAACTAGAGTGCTCTATAATTGTTCTACTTATGACGAATCTAGCCTTAAAAGTTGAGGGGCAAAAAATAATAACCTAAAAAATAGGAAGAAAATTTTTAAGGGATCAAATATTATTTCAGTTGCGCAAAATCTAATTTTTGGGAGGTAAAATGTAATTTTTTAGGGATATAAAATATAGTTTTTTTTTTAATTTTTTCTGGCCAATGATGATTGTACGAAACAATTATTGAGTAATAATAGCAAGACTAATCTTTATTATTGATTCATTTTTGTCTTATTTTTCTAGTCAACATCTACCCTAAGAAAATGATATGTAGTAGGGGTCATACTAGTTGGGTGGGATGTGGACATATTACTGGGTCGTTGGTTGGAGCCCACTACCAATGTGAACGTTCAATTGATTGTTAGGAGGCCCAACTGGAATCTACTTATGAATGGCCTTTTCAACGATAAGTCAGGAGTCAGCAAGGTTTAGTGAAACGCTGTCGTGGTTATCTATATATTATACTATATTATAATGCAAGAGCCACCTTAGAGTAACTTCTTTGGTGAAGCCTTTTTCATAATTCAAATATTACCCTTCATGTTATGTTATGCTAATTTTTGTAATCCAAGAATACCCTCATAATACAAAAAAAAAAAACCTATCAATCTAAAATTAAAAAACACAAGCTTCCTTGATACTTAAAATATAAAATAAATAAAAAACCAAAAAAAAATTTATTTTATAATTCTAATAAATAGAAGAAAAAAATTATTAAAAATAAGGTAATTTTTATAAATATTTATTGTAATAAAAAACATATATATAAAAATAAACTATTATATATGCACGCAACGCGTGCAGGTATCGCTAGTATTTATAAAATACCAGAGCTAGGATTGACACGAAACGACATAGACACGAACATGATTGTGCAGATTTTCAAAATTTTCAGAACACGATACGGTTGAGATATACATGTATATTTTTATATCTTTCTACTTTTTATTATGTATTATATTACAAAATAATAAAATTCATTTTTTCTTCTAAAACCATGTAAGATTAACATAGATATCTTGTCACATTCAAGAAGTTTTAATATATATATGTCACTAAAAATCATCATAGTATCATATATATTAACACCAAATCTTATTTTAAGTAACTTAAATTCAACAAACACGTCAAAATAAAACACAAAACATACTAGTAAAAATACTTTACCAAATTCAAGAAATGTATAAATAATTTTATGTCAATGAAATCATATAGTATCACACATGTTATCACCAAACCGTCATTTGGGATTTCCATGTGTGGATTTCATATGGAAGTTGGATTGACTCTAAGTAAAAAAAACAGACAAAAAATTATTATTGTCATAAATAAAACTTTGATCCACCCATATAGGTAGTTCATGGGGGTAGCAACCAATAAACCGATATAATAAAATTTTTTAAAAGTCAAAACTTGAGTTAGTCAGCATCGTATATCCAACGTACCTTAGTCGCCGATCTTGAGGTTATACAAGCTTTTCGCAACTGAAAAAATAGACAAAGATATATAAATTTTAAGTCCTAATTCCACACTTGAAAAGGCCATTTTTATGAAATTTTCTTGAATATGATGAAAAAAATACATTAAATGGTCCATCCACTACGTCAAAGTCTTGAAACGTCAAGATTTTTGGAATTTGACCATAAAAAATTCCATTTTTTCACCACTTTCTGCGTCAACCACAAAAGAAAGAAACAAATGAAATGAAAAAGTAAAATGGAAGAAAAATGGCAATATCTAAATTAAATAAAAACTTAATTATATTAATAAAATATTAAAAATTGATGAACCATCTAAATGATTCTTTATTTTGAATGTGGAACGTGCTAAATATTTTGCATCAAGTACGACTCGAAGTCGAGTAGTATATCCAAAGTAGGGTAATGAGTTTTTTTTACTGTCAGGCTTATTTGTGAGCTCCCTTTTATTTAGAAGACCATAGATTTACAGGCCTTTATTTTGTATTATATATTTAAAGCTATTTTAATTTTCAAATCACATATTCAGATTTCTTGGATATGTTAGCTGGACTTTGACAATTTTATATGAATATGGACATGAACCTAGCAACGTACGTCAACAATATTTTCCTTGCTAACTATACATTCAATTGCCAAAAAAAATTTAATCCCCCTTAATATAGTTAAATTAATTCCTCTTAAGATACCATCCCACGAAATAATATGAAGATTAATATAACGATAACTTGATCCCCGAACAAACTATTTGTCATCTTTATTTGTAATTCTTAAAATAAATTTTAATTATATTTATAAAAAACTTGAAATATAATATCTCGTTAATCTTACAATTTTTTTTCTTTTAGAGATCGGTATATGCTACCTACCAGAAAATGACTGATTCATTGCTCCAATATCAAAGTTCGCACGAATTTAAGTGGCCCCTTGTCTTATAATACCATGTTCTTGGAAACTTTTTGTTGGGAATTTATCATCCAAATTCACCCACAAGATCTGTATTTTTATGGAAAAAGAAACCAAAACGATAAAAAATAATGACACAAGGATTTTAACATGCAAAACTCATAAATCATGAGAAAATCAACCAGAATCAAAGAAGAAAAATACATTATGTGAATTTTTTTACTCCCATATAATTTCTCTTCCCATCCCAAATACACACACAGAGCTTTTGCACTAGCCACACTTTATAACTCACATCCATCCCTTAACAAGAAAGACAAATAATAAAATCCTTTTTTGATTTAGAAGATCAGTTACAGCTGCAACCATAGAGCATACTCAGAATTTTACAAGATTCTAAAACAATAGATGAATTTATCTAAAGCCAAAAGTTCCCAGACAAGCTATTGACTGATGTACTTAAACTAGAATGTCAAGCCCTTCTTTTATAGAAAAAAAATTGGCCCAATTCTTTTATCCTTTGATGTGGGACTAAAAGTCTCAAATCCATCAATCTCCACCTTGTGACTTTGACGTCCCACAACAGTCCACCTCGATGAAGATATACATAGTTGATGTTACTAACACTGCAAGGCAGTCATAATTATAATATAGAGAATTAACATGCTCCACCATAAAAAGCATATCCACTTAGAATTAGCCATTGCAAACTTTTCAATTTCGGCCCATGTCGAAAAATAACATTGTTGAAAAAATTATGTGCAACTCCTACGTTTTGACTCTCCTAGAAGTTAATCAGCAATCGACATGCATTTCCACAACACTCTCTGCATCAATGTCAAACCAATGCCCGTGTTGCAAATGGCCGCTAACATTATATATCTTCTATCATTGCAAACTGGGGACAGCGGCACATGCCATAAAGATGTAAATGTCCTTTTTCAAAGAACATCATGAAATGAGACAGTGTTAGCTTAATTATCAGTAACTCCATTTACTGACCCGGAGTAATTTCCCAGACCCACTCCAGCTTTTGTACAATTTCTTTCTTTTTGATGCGGCCAGATTATCCTCATTCCCAACAGGCCTTTCTTCATGGAGTTCTTTTTCTTCAAATTATGAGCTACCAATTATAGAATTTTCATTTGAACTGTTTGTTAGTTCCGGACCTTATCGATGAGATTTAAAGATGACAAAACATATCAGACCGGATCGAGAGAAATCAGACTGACCAGACGATCGCTCAAAACAGATCAAGCTGATGAGGCATATCGCATATCAGACCAGATCGATAGAAAACAGGACTGACTAGATCGAAGCTTCAGATCGATCTCAACCTATATCAGATCAGAGCAGTCAATGATGTATAAAGATTGGTTCTTCAGTCCGAATCATTAACGGCTATTTATTGAAGCATTAATGTCGCAATTAATGCTGAAAAAGACCTTAGACTGAAGATTACCATAAAAGGTAAGAAGACAAAGAAGAGCTTACCTGACAGTCGCCGAAAGCATGAACCAGAATGGCAAGTACCTTAAAGAAGAAGACTGTAGCTTACTCAGAGTATAAGCAGAGTCAAAAGTTGCACATTAAGGGAATAATGTCGTTGGTACATGCAACTATAAAAGGATGCATCAAAAGATCTCAAGCAGACTCTCGCTGATCAATCGAAAAACGCACAAGAAAACAAAACAAGCACAAGCTTACAAGCTCAGAAGCTCTCGAGCTGAAATTCTTCTTAAGCACGAATACATTGTAATATTTGATCATTTAGGATCACTGTGCGCATAGACATAAGTCTATCTGTGTATTCTGTATTGAAAGATAGAAGTGAGAAATTATTGTAACTGTCAGACAGAGTGTGTCTGAACAGATCGAGTGACTAGGAGTTTCAGTCTGGTAGTGAGGTAAATCCAGCTGAATCGGGTTTGTACAACAGGATTGTATAAATCAAAGTCTTATTGTGGAAACCTTCCTTAATTGGAAGAAGGGGAGACGTAGAAGGATTACACCACCTTCGAACTTCCAGAAACATATTCTGTGTCTTATCATTCTGTACTCGTTCTGTTATTCAAAGCCATCGAGCCGTTCTTACTAATTTGAGAACAGACCGTTCCGCACTAAAACATTCAGTGGTCTGTTCTGCAAAGAGTTGATTAAGAAACAGATTTCGTCTCACTAATCCGAACGAAATCACAAGGGATTAATTTTTAATAGGAGTGTTCATTCACCCCCCCTCTAAACACTCCGGACCGATCCTAACACTGTTACTCCCCCCAAGTCTCATCTCTTCAAAAAGGAGCTTACTAGTAATCTCTGAGAAAATGATTTTATCATTTCCATGAATCAATATCGGTTTCATGTGCTCATATGAATGTGGAAGAGAGCAGATGAGTCATCATCAACATCAGTTTTAAACTCCAATAGATTCAAGCCCCGAAACAATGCTATTAAGAACACTTAAATGATCTGAATAGTAGTAACATCATTCATTCGCAATGTATGAAACTGTTCTTTCAGATGCACCCCATTTGAGACGTCATTTGTCTGATACAACTCTTCTAGCTTTTCTCAGAAATCCTTAACCTTATACATTCCATGCACGTTTGCCATAACATTGGACAGATACATATGGATTACACTTGTTGTTCTCAAATCCAGATCCTCCCAATCTGGATTGCTCATTCTAGCTTTGCCCGTTGTATTAGTCGTTCCACCAGTCGAACTAATATCACAATTTCTTTCAGGGATTGCTATGCCCTTCAAAGCCTTGTATAAACTAGATTGAATCAACACATCATTGACTTGCAATTTCCACAAGCCAAAATTGATTTTCCCCATCAAATTTCTCCACATCAACTATAACTGCATTTGGAGCTCGACTTCCCGATATTATATTGTGATACTTCGATGAATTTTACTATTGACTTGAATAGTACACACTAAGTAAGCTCGCAAGAAGAGAGAATCTCTATCTTTCCTAGACAGAACTTCAAGATTCCCTGGAAAATTGGTGGGGTCAAAGTGGTTCCACTTAAATACCGATTTTTCTAGACAGAACCTCCTTAGTCAATACATATTTGCCTACCACACCAAAGCTCCACCGCAGCAAATGGACATGCTTTGATGCTACTTGTTGGGAATTTGACCCTCCAAATTCATCCACGGGATCTGCACCTTTTATGGGAAAAGAAAGCCTAATGAGAAATAATAATGACTCAAGGATTTAACAATGAAAACTCGCAAATCAGGAGAAAAAACCCCATGACCAAAGAAGAAAATATACTATATGAAAAATTGTTACAACCACATATTTTCTCTTCCCACCCTAAACACATCCACAAAGCTTTCATACTAGCCACACTTTATAACTTATAGCTCTCTCATTAACAAGAAAGATACCTAATAAAATCATTTTAGATGTGGAAGATCTGTCACAGCTACAACCACATAGCATACTCAGGATTTTACAAGATTCTAAAACAAGAGAGGAATTTATCTAAAAACAAAAGTTATTAAACAAGCTATTGACCGATTCTCGTAAACTAGAAGGACAAGATTTTTATTCTTGGATTTGGGAATAAAAGTCCCAAACCCATCACTTATGTATGCAAATAAGGATCCAATAATTTTGATTGAGTTATCGATATAAAAATATGGTATGGATGTTTTTCGATGTAATGATTTGGTCAGGAGGAAATGAATTGAAATCCAAATATTTGTGATTTATAAATTTGAAAGGACATATAGTTGGTTTTTTTTCAGATTCTTCCAAAATGTATTAGAAAAATGATGCGGAATTTGGAATACTTACACATTTTTTATTCAAACATAAATGATGAACTTGAGCAAAAACAAGAAAGCCACTCGCTTCAAATCACATCCAAACACAACATATAAGATGAAATCCACATGAATTTAATTTGGAGAAAAGAAGACCACATCTGCTAGCCTGTCCAATTACGTGTACGTATAAAAATGGAACTAAACGACAGAAGAAGAAAGGCTTATAAAATAAATTTATTGAGTGCGGGGATAAAATTAGGAAAAAAGAATTATAAAATATTTTATTATCCCGAAAAGACCTCGTAAAATATTAAAAGAACTTAAGGGTGGATATAAAAATTTTCCAACACTTTTCTTGTCCACTTATAAATTTAGTTCTATGTAATCACCAAAACTCTCTATTCCCAAATAATCATTATGTATATCATCTTAAATGAATAAGATGAATTCCATGAAAATTTCTGGGATAACATCATAATAGAATGTATTCTGGGATTTGGCAATGACACCGAATAAATTTCTTTTTTAATGAAAAACGATTCATATTAGCTATGCAACTAAGGACTTCCAAACTACCCTCACATATACAATTTACTGTTTTTGTAGGAGCACGAGTAACTTTATTGGAATTACGCATAACATGTGAGTCATTAAACGACATAAACTCGTGTGCAATACAACGAATATAATAAATAATAGGACTAAGAACAGACAGACTATCATCTCCCCACCCACATCATCACAGTTACATAATCCCCTTCCACCTCTGTCATATACCATCCAGCACAGACAACAATTCTACTGCTTCCCAACAAGCGATTACTACTGATAAGTCAGCGAGGTTTTGCAAAACGCTGTCGTGGTCATATTTATAAAATATCAGCGGCCAATGCGCTAGGATTGACTCGAAACGACACAAACACAACGGTGCAGATTTTCAAAATTTTTAGAATACGATACAGTTGTGATACACATTTATATTTTTATATCTTTCTACTTATTATGTATTATATTACAAATAATAAAATTCACTTTTTTCTTCTAAAACCATGTAAAATTAACATAGATATTCTTGTCAAATTCAAGAAGTTTATAAATATATGCATGTCATTGGAATTATCATAGTATCATATATACTGACACCAAATATTACTTTA
This sequence comes from Haberlea rhodopensis, assembly GCA_907163345.1. Classification (NCBI taxonomy): domain Eukaryota; kingdom Viridiplantae; phylum Streptophyta; class Magnoliopsida; order Lamiales; family Gesneriaceae; genus Haberlea; species Haberlea rhodopensis. Next base: position 7,889 of record CAJQUN010001303.1, read on the forward strand.
ATTAACTTAAATTCAACAAACACGTCCAAATAAAACATAATAGTAAAAATACTTTACCAAATCCAAGAAATGTATAAATAATTTTATGTCACTGAAATCATCATAGTATCACACATGCTAATACCAATCCATCATTTGGATATTCAATGTGGATTTTATATGGAAAGTTGGATTGCCTCTAAGTACAGAAACAAACAAAAAATTATTCTTGTCATAAATAAAACTTTGATACACCATATAAGTAGTATTCACGGGGGATAGCAACCAATAAACCGATAATAAATATTTTTACAAAGTCAAAACTTGAGTTAGTCAGCATCGTATATCCGACGACCTTAATCGCCGATCTTGAGGTTATACAAGCTTTTCGCAACTGAAAAAATAGACAAAGATATATAATTTTTAAGTCCTAATTCCACACTTGAAAAGGTCCATTTTTTATGAAATTTTATTGAATATGATTTAAAAAAATGCATTAAATGGTCCATCCATTACGTCAAAGTCTTGAAACGTCAATAATTTTTGGAATTTGACCACAAAAAATTTCCAATTTTTCACACTTTCTGCGTGAACCACAAAAATGATTACAAATGAAATGAAAGTAAAATGGAAGAAAAATGGCAATATCTAAATTAAATAAAAACTTAATTATATTAATAAAATATTAAAAATTCGGATGCCATCTAAATGATTAAATATTATATACATATGTATATGTATGATATGCGCTATAATACAACTTATGACAAATAAATCTGAAATAAAAAAGGTCCCTTTTATTATTATTTTTTATTTTTCTTTTGAGCATAAACATGCATTATATTAAGTAACAAGAGGTATAATAATATCCAACCGAACGCCATAATACACAATAAAACAAATGAAAGACGACAACATATACATTTGCCTAGCTTGGGCAATAACTGATACGTAATGGGGAGGCAAACTAAACGTCCACTTGTAGATTGAATGATATCATAAGCGCAATAACATGACCTAGAGTTTGCAGGGACCATCAGAGGCAAAACGGGTCCCCTCAAACCATATAGACCAGGATGTGGTCGAAAAATGTCCCTTTTATTTAGAAGACTCCCCTCAAATCATAAAGCCCAGAATGTGGTCGAACAAGCATCTCCTTTATTTAGAAGAATGTATATTTACATGCCTTCAATATTTGTATTAATATTTAAAAATCAATTTTAATTTTCACATCTCATATTCATTCATTTTCTTTGATATTGTTAGATGAATTTGACAATTTTGTTATGAATATGGAATGAACCTAGCAACGTACGTCAAACAACATCTCCTTGCTAAATATACATTCAATAGCAAAAAAAGTTTATGCCCCTAATTATTGTTCAATTTAATTCATCTTAAGATACATCCCAATAAAATAATAATGGAGATTAATATTAACTATAGCTTGATCCCTGAACAAACTATTTGTCATCTTTTTTTGTAATTCTTTCAAAAGTATATATTTTTCATTTTTAATTTTATTTATAAAAACTTGAAATATAATCTCTCGTTAATATTTCAATTATATCAAAGTTCACACGAATTTAAGTGACCCCTTGTGTTATAATATCATGTTATTGGAAATTTATGCGTGCAAATAAGGATACAATAATTTGATTGAATAATCGATTTAAAATATGGTACGGTTGTTTTTTCGATGGAAGGATCTGATCTGGAGAAAATGAATTGAAATCCAATTATTTGTAATTATAAATTTGAAATTGCATGTAATTGGTTCTATTTTAGATTCTTCCAAAATAAATTAGAAAAAGGACGATGAATTTGGAATACCTACTTATTTTTTTTAACACAAACATAAATGATGGACCCGAGTGAGAAATCATAAATCCACTCGTGCCAATCATATCCATACTGTGACGGACACCTCCTAATAATGTGTTTAATTAACATACAATGATTATTTTGCATAAACAACGGAATTTTTAATTAAAATTTATAAACAAGTGGCCCTAAAAAATTTTCGCATGTTGTTTCTAAAACATTTCAGAATACTCAAAATATATATCTTTTCAGTTTCACAATTTAACATATTATTCATCGCATAAACATCAAACATAAACTTCCCAGTAGGTAATACCTAAATACAGATTTTCAGGGTATTCCACGGTGAAAACCATAGATTTAAAAATGGTTACAAAGACCTGGGACACAAACGTAAAACATAAACATGAGCTCGCTCTCAAGGAGCTCTGGTATTCATCGATGCTTCCTCTCGAGCATCCGCAGTACGTTCACATGTACCATCTGTTATGCCCATACAACAAAGACATGACAGCCCCCTCTCGAAGGGGGTCAGAACCCAGTACGAGAAATAGGTAAAATCACAATGGTATGACAAAGTATTATGCCACGCTTGCAGTGCATGAATGCAATGCATAAATGAATGTTATGCATAATGGGTACAATGAATCAAATATCAAGATACCAAATATCAGAGTCCAAAGAAGGTATCATCAACAATATCAAGATCGAGCAGAGGGTGGCGACACAAACACATTGCGCTAGGAGAATCATCATGTGTTGTGCCCATCATCCCTCGTGTCTAGGTCCGGCGAAACACACGTGACTACATTTGCTACCTAACTGTCAGTCATCGCCGTGCCCAGCGTCCCCATGACACTACAGATCTCATCAATATCAAATGGAATCAAATGAATGGTAGGGTCAATATGATATGTTCAATGTCCATGCATCAATGTATCATGTCATCTCATGTGATGCAACTCAATATATCATGCATCAATGTCTCATGTAATCTCATATGATGCAACTCAATATATCATCTCATATCAATACAACTCATATGATGCAATTTAATGTATCATCTAATCACATATATTGCAATTCAACATGTCATATGATCACATATGAATCAAATAATGACAAGTAAATTATACCCCGGATACATCACGTCTTTGTCAAACACCGTGATAGAACCGATTTTCTACGTGCCTTCACCGAGTCAAACAAGTATAAGAATTTTCGTACTCCTCAAATTGACCTCGGGCTATAGTCACCTGACCAAATATCATTCAAATAGACCAAGACTGTCGGAACCGAAGAGGGGGGGTGGGGTGAATGAGGTTCCTTGGCTACTTTAACTTTTTAAAATGAGTTTGCAAAATAAATAAGTTTGCGAAGCGGAAGACTTCAAGTCAATCGATAAATAAATAAAATAAAGAAGTAAATAAATAAATAAATGCGTAATGAAATAAAGCGGTAAAGAACAAGAAGATTTGCTATAGAAGTTCGGCGATGAATCGCCTACGTCTCCTCCTCCCGGCTAGATAACTTCCAACCAAGGTTCCACTAGAACGAATGATCTTGGCCTTGATGACTCCAAGTTAGCCACAATACAACTCTTCCCGAGTACACAAGGCTCTTCATGAGCACAACACTCTTCACGAGTCTTCTTGGCCTTAAGGGCTCCAATGATAGCAACAAACAACTCTTCCCGAGTTACCAACACTCTTCACGAGTCTTCTTGGCCTTAAGGGCTCCAAGGATACCCACAACACATGCACCAACTTTACTTGTTGATGACTTTACAATTTCCAACTTGCTTTGGTGTTGGAGGACGTTACAATAACTCAACATACACCTTCACGGTGTACCAACACGAGGAATACAAGACTCTAACAAAAAGAATGAATCACAAACTCCAATACAACACAAATGTATAGAGATTGCAATGTTATATGAAATTTGAATTAGCAAAGCTTTGATGAAGTTTGTAGGCTTGGTTCTTGTCTTCAAAAAGCTCCAAAAGATCAATATTTATAGTGTAGGAGGCCCCCAAGGCTCCTACTAGCCGTTGCTACACATAAGGCTGAAATCACTCCACGGTCGCCTCGGACATCGCCTCGGGCGATCACCATCGCCGCGCCCCAATGGTCGCCAATCTTCACAGATCGTCTCAGGCGATGTATGGATCGCCTCAGGCAATCTAATCCAAAATCCAATGCCGTAGCCTCAGCTGCTCAAAATATTTCATCGCCTTAGGCGAAGTCCACATCGCCTCAGGCGAAATCCACATCGCCTCAGGCGTTCAACGCATCGCCTCAGACGATAAGGCCATCGCCTCGGGCGAACTCCCCCTGGGCGTGAGCCTCGGCGTCGCTTCTGTCGATGTGCGTGGCGATGTTGCTCCTGGCTGCCATCGCCTAAGGGCGATTGTCACCATCGCCTGGGGCGATCCAGCCCAGGTTGTGCACACTTGATTTTCTTCAATCAATCCACTTTTCAACCAATAAATCTGCACACTAAGTAGACACATTAGTATAACAAACACAAGTTTTTTTGACCATCAAAACTCAAAAATAATCCGGAGATAAATTAAAGCATTAAACACAATCATGCGTTTAAGGCTCAACAAAGACTATCATCATCATTATTCTAAAGATCATGTTCCAAGCCTACTCTAAATTTCAGCAACATGTATCGAATGATGAACCCATAATTCTTTCAAAACTTAATCAATTGGCATGTGTCCATTTTAGCTTTAAAGCTAATCCAAAATATGACAGTTCATATGTTTGACACTTCCCCAATTATTTCATTCATCTAAGGCAAATTGGGTCTAAACATTATTTATGTAAAACAGGGGAAATTCTAAATTCCAGATTGACCACTTTTTGTAGAAACTTCATAAATAATTCATACAACATCCAAATGATCTTCTTTCAGTGGGAGAATTTAAAGAACTCAAAATCCTACTATACATCTTTTATGAACTTTAAGCTAATTCGTTCATCTTGAGGTACATTCTTTGCAAAACGTAATAGCCTAAAAATTCTCATGCAATGTCTTTTCCATATTGAGCACCATGTTGTAAAATTAGCATAACTTTTGCATATGAACTCCAATTGAGTGATGACTATTCCAAATGCAAGCTAATACCGAATACTACAACTCTTATTAGGACGTAAAACTTCAAATTCCTAGCTAGTTATTCCCAGAAATTCAAAGAACACACTGCATGTGACATGCATTCACATGCAGACTCGATCTAAACACATTATAGTAAAATCATCATAACTTTCTCATTTTAACTCCAAATTAGCTGTTTTCGGTGGCCAATTAAAGCTAAGTTAAAATACAACTTTCATAAGTGCAGAATAAGATTTATACTAATACATTTACTAATAAAAGATGGGCCAAGGGTTTCGAATTGGTTGGGATACCAACTGTCACACACCCTAGGAATTAAACCATCATAAACACCTCTATATATAAGCGGAGTTGTGGTAGGGTTTCGGTCATATATACTTCAGCCGTCACTCAAAACCCTAGCAGCCAAGTTATTTTTTTTGAGTTTCAAGTCTAGCATCTTGGAATTCAACCCACCCTTAAGGTGATTTGATCATGTGGATACCGTAGAGACAGAACATGGACGTTCTGCTCATGACTCGTGGATGTGACGCATCCGGCGATCTGCATCAAACGCGCTACAAAGGTATAAACTTTTAACACCGAATGGTTTCACTTCGTACAGATCCTCATAGAATCCGAATATTTTTTTTTTGTTTTTCCATTGCGTGCTTGTATCAGATTCCTTACACAAGCTCGGTTGAACTTATGGTAGCTCTTGCCCGAACTCCAGCAAACTTTTGATAAGCTCTAATGATCCTTTAGGTCATATCGAATATGATCCGGCAAGTTTTGTGGTGCTTAGTCGATTTTTTAAAAAACTATTTTTTTAACCTTAAATATTTTTTTTAAAAAATTATATTTTGCCTGCTTAAAATTAATTTTGACCTCTTAAAAACATTTTTTTCATCCTAAAATCGCCCCTATATATATGTGTGGGTGTGTAAAATTAAAAAGAAAAAAAAATAAAAGAAAATTGGAGGCCGGATAGGAAACAAGGTTTTTCCTTTCTCAGGAGGATTTTACAATATCATCCTATTTTTGACGTTGGTTTTTAGAGAATATATAGAATGAGGCAATGTTTGGAAGGAAAGAAAGCATGCAATTAATGCAGTGGCGGTTTTCACGTGTTATACTTGCAAGTCTTTTTGCACTCGATTTGAACATCATTTATACACCAACTTAATATTAAAAAAACACATTTAAAGTAAAAAAAACTTCAACTAAAATACCAACTATTCTGAACCAATTTATCGAATTGATCCATATATAAAGCACACTATAGGTCCATACCAGCATTTTATGATTTTCACCCAACAGCAACATTTACATGCATGCCTCATTAATGCATGTCCCTGGTCCCCCGTCTTCTTCCATATTAATTACAAAATTTTAATTATATATATATATATGTAAAATAATAAACATGTTTCAAAATATGACTTTTCCCATCCTTCCAGTCAATTAATGATGCCTTACTGCTCTACAACATATATTTGACGATAATATTAACTAAAATTCACAGAGAGAAGTCCTTAAATGTCATTTTGAGATTGAAAACACTCAAGTTTTGAATATCAGTCGTGGTCAATGGATACTGTAATAATGAAAATATCAGTCAATTTCCACAAGTTACTATACAAACTTATAGTTCAAATTCAAATACCAATATGCCAAACAACATTGTACCTTACCCAATCAAGAGCCTAAGTGAACTTAAATACGCCGTTATTCGAGTTAACTCAAGGGTTAAGGGTTCTCCCGAGTCAATACCCGAACCACCACCCTCACACTGTGCTAAGAACTGCAAATGCCACCACCACCACCGGCCATGAACTGAGGCTGCATCCTTTGTTCCCATCACGATGCAATGATTGTTTTAGTAGGGGGTTCGTTCTTGACTCACCCCATGAATTACCTCTATTTTATTTTTCTTCAGACATCAAATATTCGAAAATATGTCACACTCGAACACAATGTTAACATAGTTTATCACGAAAACGTCAGCTTTCGCAACGGAGGGCTGCCTTGATCTTCTGTACCGTACACGTTATCAAATTATTAACGGTCTCCACCGATTCCACGGTGAGTTTCGCCGTTGGAAGGCTGTTCACCAGTATCTGGAAGGCGACCGTTAATAAAGATCCACTCACTCTATGGGCCATCATCCCAACATTGGAAATGAGCCCATTACTTCTTGGCCCGCGAGAGTCCGGCCCATCTGGTACGATGACAAATCCCGAGGGAAGCAACGCCACATAGGCAGAATCACCACCGTTCATTACAACATGCATGGCGGGTATATCAACTGGCGCGTACACAACAACCGAGCCTGCCGCGTCTATGCATGTCTCCTGTAGGATTAACATGCTGCTCTGGTTCATAGCCTGTAGATTAAATGACAAAAAAAGTTCTCTATCACACATTGGACATGACTTTCAATCTCTGTACAGTGGCGCCAGGCCAGTTGGGCTGACCCAGAAAGCTTGACAGTTGACATATTTTGACTTTTAGAATAAAAAATAATAAAATTAAGGTTGAATTATAGTCTATAGAGGACATAACTGAATATAAAGTTCTTCTTCTGGGATATAAAGTTAGATGAATAATTCCAAATTTCAAATTCTTTTGTCCCATGCAATCATCAAAATATTAGGTTTAAGCGTGATAACAATACTTGGATGATAATATTCACGTCTAATAATTTGATGTACCCTTAAACGTGTTTTGATGTACTCTTAAAGATCGTGAAACCAACCAAAAGACCACGGGCAAGCACAATTCAAGATAATAATAAATACAAATAATCATAAATATTCTTTTTGAGAAAAAAATTAAATGTCCCATTACGTTGTAGAACATATGAAAAGGAAGCTAATGGTGAAATAAGAAGGTGGGCTTACACTTGCACGTAGGAGCGAAACACAGTTGCCATGATCTTGTCCCTTGGCGATGTGAGCCATTTCTTGCATAGGGCCTCCATTGGAGAGTATATCCCATTCACTCCTCAGGCGTTCGTCACGTAGGAAGTCAAATAGCCTTTGAGGCGACAATGGCAGCCACACAGACGTGGCGGCACTCACCACAATACCAGGTGGCTCCCCAGGGTCGTCAACGCTCTGCCGAGTCATGACCCTCACATCCTCGTCTATATTGCCTGAATCAAGCTTGTTCCATTTGTGAACAGTTGAGGCGCACACGCCCGCACAGAAGTTGTTGGTCATTCGTTGTGCAAGCTTCAACATGCTCTTCCGCCCGCCAGCAGTTATCGCTGCACATCAAACAAGAAAATGGTCGATCAGTGGTCATCAATTAGTTCTGTGGTGAAGCAGCTATACTATCTCATAACTTCAACCTCGGATTAGAGTTACTATGGATGCATGCATGTGAAAAGGTAAATAAACGTTTTTATCATAAGAAAGAAATTACAATGCAGGAAATGATTCAGATCGTATTGAATAAGAGATGTGAACTTCACCTGTATGATTGCGAGCAGGCAGAGAGGATGACATGAGTATCGCGAGACACTCGCATTGCCGTTGGAGGGTGGCTACCCACCGTTGCGCACCAAAGCCCATTCCAGCACCAATCAGAGGCCGGTAGAGCTGGTGAATTACACTTTCATCATATTCGGCATGTTCCACCCAGGTGATCTACAAATAGAATGATAAGATATGTTATTTGTTTAAAGAATTTTATAACTAAAAATTTTTATATAGAGTTTTCATTCAATGATTAATAATACAGAACTATGTAAGTTTGACCATAAAGAATTATTAATCCCCCTTGCATTCTCACATATTGTGTCCACCTACATACAATTATCACACTTAGTTTTTCTTTGTATTTTTTAAAAAATGGTAAATTTAAAAAACTGACCCCAGAATAGGATCTTTGCAATACCAGTTCCAAACTTTTAGAAATAATCAAATATAGTCTCATAGAAATTGTTTTAATAAAAAATAATCCTAAACTTTAGTTTTTAATCAATACTAGTCATCTCAAAGTTCCTTATTCAATTATGTGACCACTTTTGTTAACAAAAAATTTCTGAGGGACCAAATTTGTTAAAAACATCCATGTAGGTGGTGTAATTATATTTGATTATCCAAAAAATTTGTGCTAGTATTGAAAAAGTTCATATTCAATTATACCATGTTTTAAATTTACTCTTAGAAAAATAAATAAATAAAAACTAATTTCCTCGAAAACGAAAACAAAAACCCAAAAATGGTAATAAATAAATACTAAAAAAACAGTCCATCAGACCATAATCAATCACAATTTCTCACAATTAAGGTTCAGTAACAAAAAACTTTAAAAGAAAGTCTAGTAAATAAAATATTAGCCAAAACAAAATTAAGCAAGATTTGTAGGCACGAGGTATCTATCAAGTCCAAACAAACAAATTTCTTGCGAATATTGGGGTTTGACTAAAAGGTCTTAATTGGTAGAAAAACAAACACATCATAAGGCTGGAAATAGGCATCTCAGTTGCACAAATTTAATATTGGGCAGTGTATTAGATAGGGACAGAATAGAAACTATCAAATACTTAGTTTTTAGTCTAACTGTGTTTCAATATTATTTATTGCATCTAAATCATGTGAAATAAAGGAATTCTTGTATGGATTGAGTCCTACCATACAACAACACGCATAGCATGGAAGGACCCGAGCCATACAAGAATTTCACTGAAAATAATGTGTCCCAAGGAGCAAAAAATGGAGCAATAGATGGTTCTATTCGTTAAATATTAAAAGGGTAGATTAGCCTTGATTAATTAACCCATGTACTGAAAATGAGGCAAACTTGGGTTTAATATCATAAGTCAAATGGGATTTTGACCAAAATTATTTCTTGAAACTCCAATCAAGCAAAAAAAAAAGCATTTTCTTGAGCTCATAGTGGTTTTGTGAGTTATTTAGTAAATCTGAGCTACTTTTCCACCTATAAATTATTTTGATCTCACCGATTAACATAACTTGAGGACCCCAAAAATCTATGACTGGAAATTCGATTATCACACAAAAATAGCAAAATTTATAGAATATTTTTTGTAGGACAACAATTGCCCTACTGTGTGATCGATCGAAACGTTGTGCTTGTGTTGGTGTACGGTTTAAAATATTTGAGTTGCACCGTTACCATCAGCTATAACTTTTGATCAAACGGCAAACATTTGATCCTACAATTGGTAAGAGAGCCAAGATCGCGTGTTTGATTCTCATGAGTTGCAAAAAGTGCAATCATTGGAAGGGAGATTGTTGGGGTACAACAATTGCATCGATCGAAAAGTGGTGCTTGTATTGTTGCACGGTTTAAAATATTTGAGTTGTACCGTTACCACCAGCTATACCAGCTATAGCTTTTGGTACAATATTTAACAAAATAAACATGATTTCAAATAAAGGTGACTACTTAAATGCTCCCAAGTAAGCTCCAATGGTGGAGTTGCCACAACAAACATATTTAAAACAAAAGGGTGAAGGGTGTCAAACACTAGGGGAGAGTCCATTAATGTCCATAAAACAATTGCGAGTTTGCAATAAGTTGCAAGCAAACAAGAAAAGCCATAAATTATTACCTTAGAGTAGCCATTAGGCATATCTTGCACCACACATCCGGAAGGGAGCCTTCGGCAACTAGAAACCATCGGACCACCTGACGTTTCACGGGTTGTACCAATGGACACATCAACAACAGCCCACACACCCTCAGCGTGCTGCTTGCAGAACCGGAGAAAGTTTACGTCCCGAACCGGAACTAATGGTGATAGAACTTGGAGCTCAGCATGCATCTAATGATATGAAATTTAATACTTAATCGTATAAACTAAAGAAATATAAAATGAAGCTTTGGGTGATCGAACTTCGATCATAATTGGCATTACCAGCTGAAGTGCGCCATTTCTTGTTCCTCCCATGCCACTAGATATAACATCTGAGGTTGAGGTTCTTGGAATTATACAAGGAAACATCTCTGTCCATTTGTTCTATAATTGCAAACAATAACATCCAAGTCAAGAATGAAGGGAACTCTAAACGATGTGGTTTTAAATATTCTAAAGATGAATGTATACCGAATCCATTAGCGTCTCAACGAGGGCCAAACTATTGATGATCACCATACCGGTCTCCCTCGAAGCTTCGGCAACAAATCCATTTGGTTTCATACAAATACAAGGTGTAAATGTTCTGAAATACTCTTCATGATTCAGTACTTCTCTCCCACCATCCAAGCTTTTAAGCCAAAGTGGCTCTTCGGTTTGGGCCATTTTCACCAATTCATCCATGGCAGACAAAGCAAGCTCCAAGTACATAGATCTCTCCAATGATCTGTCAATTGCGGTAATGTTCATTGTTGGTTTAGTATGCGGTTCAATAGGGATAGGAGGCGAAATCCCGGATCCAAAATGAGGAGGGCCCGAAGGAAGAGCGGGAGGAAGGGCGTTTAGGCTTCCGAAGTCATTGTTTCCTACTCCGAGTTCTAGGTTTGAATTAGGCATTGGAAGGCCCATGGAGGCAGCAAAAGATGAAATGGGGCGGCCTAAAAATTTTCCTGCAAGAGTGCAAACTCGATCTAATTCATCATTCAATCGAGCATTTTCGATTCGTAGATGTTGCTCTTCAAGAGATATTTCCCCGATAATGGCCGGGCCGTCACAGTTGGTGCAAATGGGATTCCTCATCATCTCCCTCATCGACATGTTTTCTGCTCGGAGCTTGTCATTTTCTTGCCTGAGTAACGAATTCTCATGGCGTTCGAGTTGCGTCTGGGGCAGTAATCACATTATTTTCCCATCAAAACACCAACAAAGATCCATAAATCAAGAAAATAAAGGCAAACAGTCCAAATTTCATGGCTTTTCGTGTACCTTCATCTGAGTTCTTCGATTCTGAAACCAAAACTTGACCTGTCTAGTCTCCAAGCAAAGCCTTCTGCTAAGCTCCAATCTTTGCTTCTCGTCGGGATGTGGACACTCCTTGAAAAGACTGAAAAAGCATCCAAATTTTTTTTTTTGTCAAAAACCAACCAGAAAAAAAGATTGAAATACAAAAAAAAGTGGATAAGTTTATTGGAAAAACAAACGTTTCAAGTTCTTGGATTTGCTGAGGAGTGTGTCGGTGGTATCTTTTCTTCCTCGGCGGCTTGTCGGCAGCATCAAGATCATCTCCAGAGAGACCATCCAGATTATCACTCCCAGATCTGCTTTCATGTTCTTCATCTCTACTCCTCCTTCCACCGACGTTGTTAGACTCAAAATTTTCCCCTATTCTTCCCACCTCACCTTGACCCTCTATACTCGTTTGCTGCACAAATGTAAGCGAAAACCCATCAAGAAAATCATCCCACGCACACACATACAAACACAGATATAGATATATACAAAAGAGAGAATCGGCGTTACAAGGGCAAGAGAGAGTCCGGGGGAGTTGAACATGGCTTTGGCGGCGAGGGACTGAGACACCAGGAGGGGCTGCGCAATTGCACCAGTGGGCATGCTGCAGTTAATATTGCTTCTCGGAGTAGTTGTATTACTGTTATACTGTATATCAGAAACAATTCTTACACCGCCACCGCAGCCACCGAAGCCACTGCCATCAAGACAATCCCCAAAATTCATGAAATAATATTAGTCCACTGTTTAAAATGGAGAATCTCAAAGATCATAACTTTATACTTGACATTTGCATCAACAGAATCACTTCATGCATATTTTAGCTGTAAATGAAACGCTTCGCACAGAGAAATATCCCAAACTTATATAAAATGGAAGGAGAAAGAAGGAAAAGAGAGAGGTAGAGGAGACACAAGGCCTGAATCCAAATGTATCCAACTTCCTCTCCAAAAGGCTAATGTTTGCACACTGAGAGAAAAGGAAGAAAAAGAAGACAAGCAAAAGAAAGACCTTATGCTGCTATCCCTCTTTACCCTCTTAACAGACATTAAACTCTATCAAAGAAAGGCACACAAATCTCTACCTAAAAAATGCTTCAATGAAAAACCCTAGTCTAAAGGGCTTTTCTTGCTATCTGGTATTTCAATACCAGCATGATTGACTCGCAAAAAGCTAACTTTTTTACGTCCTACAAAAGTAAGAGAACGAAAAAAATAAAGGGCTTTTTTTTTTCTTCTCAGAACAGTCCGAAATTTGTTGCAGAAGGAGAGAGGAGCAAGGAAACAAGTGAAAGAAGAAAGGTAGCGAAGATAATTACCCGCAATACTATATGGACTCATCGATGCCCATATATATTGCCAAAAACATGACACAAGAAAGGATTGGTTGACTATTTCACACACAAAACACGCACTGCAAAGGTTACTTTCCTTTGAAATAATGTTGCTGTAACAACAGTAAAAATATCCAGACACCGGGACTTGTTTTTCGGGTAAATTATATCTGTGAATTTAATCGGGAACGGTCTATCCAATAATTTTTTCACGTGTGTGGACGAAAATGTGGTTATCTATCATCTAAAGTATAATAAAACTAGCTCATTGACATCTCATATAGTGTAACTCATCATTGACTTTGAGCTGTCACTGTATAAAAAATAAAATTGTCTCTTCTAACACCTATAATTTTTTACCTGTGGTTTTTTATCCTAACAATCAGTATAAAAGGTAACGGGTCCAAGAAGCCAATAATTATTTTTGGGGAATGTTGGGACAATGAGAGTTATGTATCCAACAATTTTTGTGTGCGCTTGTGGGCGGATATGTATCATTTACTGTATAAGGCATAACACGTGTGGTCCATTGATATCCCACATGGTGCATGCATGTATCCACTTATATCTATTTATCGCTTAATACAGAACTATATAATGCCAAAATAAAATTATGTTAACAATTATAATTTTTTTTGGCCTATTTATAATCATTTGGTCTTATTTAAAAGTGTTGCATCCTAACAAATTGGATGAATTAAACATTGGAAACTAAGTTTAGGATGTATTTGACATTACACTTTCCATTAAACTAATTAAATACATGACATTAATATAGTTTTATATGTTTTTCTGACTACCTGTCAAAGTAGAACCCTAATTAGCCTGTTGAAAAGTTGATTTTATATTTGAATTAATGAGATTCAATAGTTCAAACATTCCAATTACAAAGGCATATGTTGAAAATTAAAGTATAACTTTATGATATTAATTTCTTTTTTTATCAACTATTACAACTCCAATCGAGATAATACATGATATGATCCTTCTTATTTGCACGCATTCTCGATTTAGTCCCTCTTATTTGCACTGATCCGATTTAGTCCTTCTAGTTTTCTAATTTGTCCCAAATCAGTCCTAACCGTTAAATGCACCGTTAAAACTAACGGAAAGGACTGAATCGGGTCACTTAAAACTTCAGAGACTGAATCGGGAATTGATGCAAACATTAGAGACTGACTTGGGTCATTAAAAAGATTATGTGACTTAATTCTTTCAATTTTTAATTATTATAGCAATTAATATGGATATTTTATTTCAAATTTTGGCAATGTTTTATAAAATTATTTTAACGGTGCATTTAACTGTTAAGGCTGATTTGAGACAAATTAGAAAACTAGAAAGACTAAATCGGGTCAGTGTAAATAAGAGAGACTAAATCGGGAATGCGTGCAAACAATATGGACTATTTCATGTATTACCCCGCTCCAATCGGGAGGGAACGGATTTTAATATACCGTGATAACTCTATAATATAAAACTTTGTTTACGAGCTTATAATTAGGAATCCCATTGTTTAGTAATTTGTAATTTTGCCATTTAAATATCGTCCGTGGAAATGTGAAACCTGTTTGTTTATAGAGAAAGGGATGTAAGGAGACTGTTGGAGTGTTCAGATCTCCTGGATTTTCTTCCTTTCCATTTTGCCATTTACAAACAAATACAACTTTATTAATTTGGCCCACAACTGTTTACACACATAATAACTCATTGGGACAGGTGTGAATGAACATACTGGAAAACAAAAAACATAAATGAATTATTATTTGATTAGTTGTACTGAGCTGAATGTTGGACTATAAACCTAACGCATAAAATGGATATGAGAGACATTAGAGATAAATTTGAAGTTACGCCTATTGAGGACAAACTTAGAGAGAGATCATTAAGATGACATGAATATGACTTAGACGATTGAGATCATCTTTATTCCTGCAATTACAAATCAATTTCAAAAAATGGGTCTCATTACCACATCAATAACTTTTGAAATTACTACATTCACTTAATTTCCAATCATCTCTATCACCGCAATTCACTTCAATTTCAATTATTGAGACTCACTCAATTTATATTATATTATATTCATATTTTAATATACTATTCATATTTATAATAAACCTTTAAATATTTTAGGCTTATTTATAACATAGCTTATATTACTTGATTTTATTATTTATAAATTAATTTAAGTTATCTAAAAAGTATAAAATATAAAAATTACAAATTATATTTCCGTATACTCAAGTATACTGTAAATTATTTCTTTCCTAATTCTACTTCACATTTAATTTTTTTTATAA
Organism: Haberlea rhodopensis; assembly: GCA_907163345.1. Classification (NCBI taxonomy): domain Eukaryota; kingdom Viridiplantae; phylum Streptophyta; class Magnoliopsida; order Lamiales; family Gesneriaceae; genus Haberlea; species Haberlea rhodopensis. The sequence goes on from CAJQUN010001303.1 coordinate 23,337, forward strand.
ATTTATGTGCATTATTCATAGTATTCTTCATATTTATATTTAATTAAAAAATATAATAAATATATAACTATAAAACTAAAAATAATATTATTTAATTATAATATTTATATAATTTGATTTATAAATATTAAATTTAGTAAAAAACAATAAAACAAAAAAAAAAGATACTGCACTTGCAATGCCATGTGGCATTGCTAGTGCAAAATGCGATTGCAACAAATGAAAGCTTTCAAATTTGAAATGCATTTTTTTAACCATGCAATCCCATTTACTTTTTTTAACCATGCAATCCCATTTACAATTGCCACATGGCTTGCAATTGTCCAGTGTGGCGATTTGCAATTGGGATAAAGATGTCATAAATCATCTAATTATGATATGTGAGACCATGACAAAATATACACATTGATCGAGGGAAAAGAGGATCAAATAAGACTTGGTTGATAATGGTAAAATATGATAAAACATATATGAGAATTTAATAGGGGATAAAACATAATGTATACATATAGTTGTCTCCACTTATCGGGTTGTCGAATGGTTAATTGATTTTATGTATTGAAAATCATATTTATAATATGTTAAAAATTTAACTTATTTGCAAAAAAATAATAATATAAATACAACTCTTCTAAATTAAAATACAGCTCATATATTTTCATCAAAATAATATTGATCAAGATCATACAATTTTAATTCTGAAATTCTGAAAGTAGGAATAATGAACTAAAACAATTGATGGTACATTCTAGGTGGGCCTTGATGGGCCGTACTAGAGCCCAAATTCTCACCAAAACTATGGGCTCAATTAATTAATATTATTTATATGGATAAAGAATAACCTTTGTAATCATACACTGCTAACCTTTTTAATTAATTAAATTAATAAGAGAAAATTTCAAGAAGATACCAATTTTCAAAACATTTTTCAACTAAATCTTCCAAAAAAATATTCTTTCAACTAAATACATCTTTTCGAAAACTTATTTCAAATAAGTCCATTTTATCAAACCCTAATCTAATTAGTCCATTATTTATGACTAAAATACCATTCTCTACACCTTTATCCCCAAACCTTTGCCCACTTTCCACCATTCGCGTTCTTTATCGTTGAATTTTTTTTAGTCTAATGATACAGTGGTCATGCATTGTAGTTCATAATAACTGATAAATAAAACATTTGATTGGTGTTCAAATATCACAAAAATAAGTTCAACAAATATTGAAATGAGGCTAACTAATGATCAGAATATCTCATCTTTTCCTGCTTACTGATTGATTGTCAAGGTTCTCGTACCAACAAAAACCCTATCTGATGCGATTAAAGCCTTAAGAAGTGCAGACGATGTTGATAGAAATAAAGATCAATTTGATGAAAAAGCCCACGAATCCCATCACCACGAGTCGCCACCTTCGTGAATTCTTTGCGATAAGGCTTGTGGCATTGCTTAACAAGGCGAAAGCTATCCTTGGCGAAATCTCTCAGTGGATCGAAAACTTGGTCCAAGACATCCATTTTCTTCGATTTTAATGTCACTTTTCTCTAATCCTCGTCCCGAAAAACTAATGATTCTGAAGCTTAGAAACACTTCTTTACCGTTGAATATCCTTGAGTTTTCAATTGACGACAACAATTATTTTCTTTGAATTTTTCCTCGTTAATTCAGTTTGCGCTCAAATTTACAAACAATTGTGCTCGATTCCTTCATTCAGTTGTGCAACATCTTTCTGTAAATTGTGTGTTGGAAAGTGTCAGTTGAATTTGTGACGATATAATTGCGGTATTGTGATTGGTCGAATTGCTGAAATTCTAAATTACTGATTGCTTTGACGCACTGATGCATCTCATGCGGTGCATGTAAATAACATGATTCTACCAAAAGATTTTATCTACAAAACCGCAACAATCAATTCCAAATTCCCTTTGTAAATGAATTTCATCATAATTATGAATTTTCAGAAACTAATATCAGTTAAAAATAGAAAAATCTGCACATTATTCATTATTATCATCATTTTCACTTTGAGTCTAGCGGTGCATGTAATTTACATGCACCGCTAGACTCATGTGATGTATATATCATGCGGTGCATGTAAATAACTTGATTCACCAACACTTTTTATCTACAAGACTGCAACAATCAATTCCTAATTCCATTTGTAAATATATTTCATCATCATTATGAATTTTCAGAAACGAATCTCAGTTAAAACAGAAAAATCTTAACATTATTCATTATTATCATCATTTTCATTTTCTTGTGTCTAGCGGTGCATGTAACTCATGCGATGTATATCTCATGAGTTGCATGTAAAAAACTCGAATCAACCAACACTTTTTATCTACAAGACTGCAACAATCAATTCATAATTCCATTTGTAAATGGATTTTATTATCATTGTGAATTTTCAGAAACTAACCTCAATTAAAATAGAAAAATCTTAACAGTATCATTATTATCATCATTTTGACTTTCTTGTGTCTAGCGGTGCATGTAATTTACATGCACCGCTAGACTCATGTGATGCATATCTCATGAGGTGCATATAAATAACTTGATTCCACCAACAATTTTTATCTACAAGACGGCAACAATCAATTCTTAATTCCCTTTGTAAATAGATTTCATCATCATTATGGATTTTCAGAAACTAATCTAAGTCAAAAATAGAAAAATCTTCACATTATTCATTATTATCATCATTTTAACTTTCTTGTGTCTAGCGGGGCATGTAATTTACATGCGCCGCTAGACTCATGCGATGCATATCTCATGCGGTGCATGTAAATAACTTGATTCCACCAATAGTTTTTATCTACAAGACGGTAAAAATCAATTCCTAATTCCGTTTGTAAATGGATTTCATCATTATTATGAATTTTCAGAAGCTAATTTCAGTTAAAAATAGAAAAATCTGCACATTATTCATTATTATCATCATTTTAACTTTTTGTGTCTAGCGGTGCATGTAATTTACATACACCGCTAGACTCATGCGATGCGTATCTCATGTGGTGCATGTAACATGATTCTACCAACATTTTTTATCTACAAGACTGCAACAATCAATTTCTAATTCCATTTGTAAATGTATTTCATCATCATTATGAATTTTCAGAAACTAATCTCAGTTAAAAATAGAAAAATCTTCACATTATTCATTATTATCATCATTTTTATTTTCTTGTGTCTAGCGGTGCATGTAATTTACATGCACCGCTAGACTCATGCGATGTATATATCATGAGGTGCATGTAAATAACTTGATTCTACCAACAATTTTTATCTACAAGACTGCAACAATCAATTCCTAATTCCCTTGTAAATGGATTTCATCATCATTATGAATTTTTAGAAACTAATATTAGTTAAAAATAAAAAAAAACTGCACATTATTCATTATTATCATCATTTTCACTTTCTTGTGTCTAGTGGTGCATGTAATTTACATGCACCGCTAGACTCATGCGATGTATATCTCATGAGGTGCATGTAAATAACTTGATTCTACCAACAATTTTTATCTACAAGACTGCAACAATCAATTCATAATTCCATTTGTAAATGGATTTTATTATCATTGTGAATTTTCAGAAACTAACCTCAATTAAAATAGAAAAATCTTAACAGTATCATTATTATCATCATTTGACTTTCTTGTGTCTAGCGGTGCATGTAATTTACATGCACCGCTAGACTCATGTGATGCATATCTCATGAGGTGCATATAAATAACTTGATTCCACCAACAATTTTTATCTACAAGACGGCAACAATCAATTCTTAATTCCCTTTGTAAATAGATTTCATCATCATTATGGATTTTCAGAAACTAATCTAAGTCAAAAATAGAAAAATCTTCACATTATTCATTATTATAATCATTTTAACTTTCTTGTGTCTAGCGGTGCATGTAATTTACATGAGCCGCTAGACTCATGCGATGCATATCTCATGCGGTGCATGTAAATAACTTGATTCCACCAATAGTTTTTATCTACAAGACGGTAAAAATCAATTCCTAATTCCGTTTGTAAATGGATTTCATCATTATTATGAATTTTCAGAAGCTAATTTCAGTTAAAAATAGAAAAATCTGCACATTATTCATTATTATCATCATTTTAACTTTTTGTGTCTAGCGGTGCATGTAATTTACATACACCGCTAGACTCATGCGATGCGTATCTCATGTGGTGCTGTAACATGATTCTACCAACATTTTTTATCTACAAGACTGCAACAATCAATTTCTAATTCCATTTGTAAATGTATTTCATCATCATTATGAATTTTCAGAAACTAATCTCAGTTAAAAATAGAAAAATCTTCACATTATTCATTATTATCATCATTTTTATTTTCTTGTGTCTAGCGGTGCATGTAATTTACATGCACCGCTAGACTCATGCGATGTATATCTCATGAGGTGCATATAAATAACTTGATTCTACCAACAATTTTTATCTACAAGACTGCAACAATCAATTCCTAATTCCCTTGTAAATGGATTTCATCATCATTATGAATTTTTAGAAACTAATATTAGTTAAAAATAAAAAAAAACTGCACATTATTCATTATTATCATCATTTTCACTTTCTTGTGTCTAGTGGTGCATGTAATTTACATGCACCACTAGACTCATGCGATGTATATCTCATGAGGTGCATGTAAATAACTTGATTCTACCAACAATTTTTATCTACAAGACTGCACACAATCAATTCCTAATTCCCTTTGTAAATTGATTTCATCATCATTATGAATTTTCAGAAACTAATATCAGTTAAAAATAGAAAAATCTGCACATTATTCATTATTATCATCATTTTCACTTTCTTGTGTCTAGCGGTGCATGTAATTTACATGCACCGCTAGACTCATGCGATGTATATCTCATGCGGTGCATGTAAATAACTTGATTCACCAACACTTTTTATCTACAAGACTACAACAATCAATTCCTAATTCCATTTGTAAATGTATTTCATCATCATTATGAATTTTCAGAAACAAACTCAGTTAAAAATAGAAAAATCTTAACATTATTCATTATTATCATCATTTTCATTTTCATCATTTTCATTTTCTTGTGTCTGGCGGTGCATTTAATTTACATGCAGTTATGCACCTCCAGACTCATGCGATGTATATCTCATGAGTTGCATGTAAATGACATGATTCTACCAACACTTTTTATCTACAAGACTGCAACAATCAATTCCTAATTCCATTTGTAAATGGATTTCATCATCATTATGAATTTTCAGAAACTAATCTCAGTTAAAAAAGAAAAATCTTAACATTATCATTATTATCATCATTTTGACTTCTTGTGTCTATTACATGCACCGCTAGACTCATGCGAATCATATCTCATGAGGTGCATGTAAATAACTTGATTCCACCAACAATTTTTATCTACAAGACGGCAACAATCAATTCTTAATTCCCTTTGTAAATAGATTTCATCATCATTATGGATTTTCAGAAACTAATCTAAGTCAAAAATAGAAAAATCTTCACATTATTACTATTATCATCATTTTAACTTTCTTGTGTCTAGCGGTGCATGTAATGTACATTCATTTTCACTTTCTTGTGTCTAGCGGTGCATGTAATTTACATGCACCGATAGACTCATGCGTGCCTATCTCATGAGGTGCATGTAAATTACTTGATTCTACCAATAATATTTATCTACTAGACTACAACAATCAATTCCTAATTCCCTTTGTAAATGGATTTCATAATCATTATGAATTTTCAGAAACTAATCTCAGTCAAAAATAGAAAAATCTTAACATTATTCATTATTATAATCATTTCACTTTCTTGTGTCTTGCGGTGCATGTAATTTACATGCACCGCTAGACTCATGCGATGCATATCTCATTCGGTGCATGTAAATAACTTGATTCCACCAATAGTTTTTATCTACAAGACTGTAAAAATCAATTCCTAATTCCGTTTGTAAATTGATTTCATCATTATTATGAATTTTCAGAAACTAATCTCAGTTAAAAATAGAAAATATGCATATTATTCATTATTATCATCATTTTAACTTTTTGTGTCTAGAGGTGCATGTAATTTACATGCACCGCTAGACTCATGCGATGCATATCTCATGCGGTGCATGTAAATAACATGATTCTACCAATAGTTTTTATCCAAGACTGCAACAATCATTTTTAATTCCATTTGTAAATGTATTTCATCATCATTATGAATTTTCAGAAACTAATCTCAGTTAAAAATAAAAAATATGCACATGATTCATTATTATCATCATTTTAACTTTTTGTGTCTAGAGGTGCATGAATTTACATGCACCGCTAGACTCATGCGATGCATATCTCATGCGGTGCATGTAAATAACTTGATTCCACCAATAGTTTTTGTCTACAAGACTGCAAAAATCAATTCCTAATTACGTTTGCAAATGGATTTCATCATTATTATGAATTTTCAGAAACTAATCTCAGTTAAAAATAGAAAAATCAGCACATTATTCATTATTATCATCATTTCCACTTTCTTGTGTCTAGCAGTGTGTCAGGATCGATTCCGGGGGTGGGTTGCCATTCCACACCCGAGTTCAACCAACTTGAGCTTCAATAGCTCGTGTTCTTGAATTAATGCACCGAGAGATTATATCGAGTTCGATTACAAAATCGCGCGGAAGACACTCGACATAACCCGCTCTAAAACCGATTAAACATTTGAAAGACATTTTAAAATTATGCAAGTAAAGTAAATAATCAAGCATTTGTTTATGGAAGTTCGAAGGTAGTGTAATCCTTCTACGTCTCCCCTTCTTCCACCTCATGGAAGGATTACACTAGAAGACTTTGATTTATACAATCCCGTTGTACAAACCCGATCCAGTTGGGAATGCCCCATCCAACTAGAACTTCTAGCAACTCAACTATGTATGTTCTTTAATGTCTCACATACAAAGACCTCTCATCGGTTGTGATAAATCATCAACCGTTACAATAGTATTCACTCTTTTATTAAGCTCTCAAATACAATGAATAGAGTGAATACAAAGGCACAAATGATCTCTAACTAGATCTGATACAGCAAGGTAAGAGGTGCCAAAGGTTTGGGGAGTGCTCTTCATTTAGCAACTTTTGTCTTTGAAGTTCCCCAATTGAATCCCAAGTGGGTTTGCTTTGGAAGACTTGGATTGATCTTCAATCAGCTGTTATTGAGCTTCCAAATCATGTATATATAGCCCCAAGTAATGATATATACGTTAGACACAAGAATATGCCCGTTGGAGAAGGTTCTGCACGATTCCCGAGCTTGCAACGGTCATATTCTGGTTTCTGGGCTATTTGTATTTCGGACCGGATTGGCCGGATCAGCTTGGGAAGATCAGTCTGGCCGGATCATCATGGTAGATCAGTCTGGCAGATCAGCACGGGAATATCAGTCTGGTCCAGATCAGCACGGGCAGATCAGTCTGGTCCGGATCAGTCTGGACAATCAGCTTGATACAAAACAGATTGATGAACTTGCTCTTCGATCTGTTGCTTGTAACTCTTGATTCTTTGATTTCTGGGCAAAGTGATCTACATGAAAGTTGTAGCCCTTTCTCTTAGCTTTCCACGGAATCAATAATTTCTCGATTTCAAGTTTGTATGAGAGAGTTATGCTCGAAATACGAGGTGATTCTTCTGCTGTCTGTTTGCTGGATGCAGCAGCACATGGCGTGACTTGCAGAAGCTTTTTTGCCATCTTAACGTCCGATTCAGTATTTCACTTCCAAAGATGACTTGTAGATCTTTGTCTTAGCTTTCCAACCCATACTGAATCGTTCCGTTCCGATAAGCGAGCTAAGAGTTATGCCCACCAGACTGACAGGGACTTTGCTGTAACAGCTCGATCTTACAGGCGTCACATGGCGTGACTTGCAGAAGCTTTTTGGCCATCTTAACGTCCGATTCAGTCTTTTACTTCAAAAGATGACTTGTATATCTTTGTCTTAGCCTTCCAACCCATACTGAATCGTTCCGTTCCGATAAGCGAGCTGAGAGTTATGGCCACCAGACTGACAGTTGCTTGCTGAAACAGCTTGCTATTTCTTCGCGGTTCAGCTCGATCTTACAGGCGTCTTTTCTCCTTGATAACATTTGAACTAGCCGATCTGTTGTGAAATATGACTTTTAGTATTTTGAGTTGGCTGTTCAATCTCTTTGGAAGCACGCCATTTAGATATCCGAGCTATTAGATATGATCGAAACAATCCGCTCTGCCAGGATTTCAGACTTGGTCCAGCTTGATATTTTCAAGCTACTTCTTTATAATTCATCAAGCTCTTAATTATGATCTATGAACTGCACACTTGATGAAATATGTTAGCAACACAATAACAAGTTTTGTTAACATCAAAATCAAGATTGTTCGGGTTTCCAAAACCCAACACGGTGCATATAATTTACATGCACCGCTAGACTATGCGATGCATATCTCATGCGGTGCATGTAAATAACATGATTCCACCAACAATTTTTATCAACAATACTGCAACAATCAATTCCTAATTCCCTTTGTAAATGGATTTCATCATCCTTATGATTTTTCAGAAATTAATCTCAGTTAAAAATAGAAAAATCTTCACATTATTCATTATTATCATCATTTTCACTTTCTTGTGTCTAGCGGTGTATGTAATTTACATGCACCGCTAGACTCATGCGATACATATTTCATTAGGTGCATGTAAATAACGTGATTTCACCAATAGTATTTTATCTACAAGACTGTAAAAATCAATTCCTAATTCCGTGTGTAAATGGATTTCATCATTATTATGAATTTTCCGAAACTAATCTCAGTTAAAATAGAAAAATCTTCACATTATCATTATTATCATCATTTTCACTTTTTGTGTCTAGCGGTGCATGTAATTTACATGCACCACTAGACTCATGCGAAATTACATGCACCGCTAGACTCATGCGATGCATATCTCATGCGGTGCATGTAAATAACATGATTCCACCAACAAGTTTTATCTACAAGACTGCAACAATCAATTCATAATTCCCTTTGTAAATGAATTTCATCATCATTATGGATTTTCAGAAACTAATATCAGTTGAAAAATCTTCACATTATTCATTATTATCATCATTTTCACTTTCTTGTGTCTCACGATGCATGTAATTTACATGCAACGCTAGACTCATGCGATGTATATCTCATGCGGTGCATGTAAATAACTTGATTCACCAACTCTGTTTATCTACAAGACTGCAACAATCAATTCCTAATTCCATTTGTAAATGTATTTCATCATCATTATGAATTAAAAATAGAAAAATCTTCACATTATTCATTATTATCATCATTTTCATTTCTTGTGTCTAGCGGTGCATGTAATTTACATGCACTGCTAGACTCATGCGATGTATATCTCATGAGGTGCATGTAAATAACTTTATTCTACCAATAATTTTTATCTACAAGACTGCAACAATCAATTCTTAATTCGCTTTGTAAATGGATTTCATCATCATTATGAATTTTCAGAAATTAATCTCAGTCAAAAATAGAAAAATCTTCATACTATTCATTATTATCATCATTTTTACTTTCTTGTGTCTAGCGTTGCATGTAATTTACATGCACCGCTAGACTCATGCGATGCATATCATGTGTTGCATGTAAATAACATGATTTCACCAATAGTTTTTATCTACAAGACTGCAAAAATCAATTCCTAATTACGTTTGCAAATGGATTTCATCATTATTATGAATTTTCAGAAACTAATCTCAGTTAAAAATAGAAAAAAATCTGCACATTGTTAATTATTATCATCATTTTAACTTTCTTGTGCTAGCGGTGCATGTAATTTACATGCACCGCTAGACTCCTGCGATGCATATCTCATGCCGTGCATGTAAATAACATGATTCCACCAACATTTTTTATCTACAAGACTACAACAACCAATTCCTAATTCCTTTTGTAAATGGATTTCATAATCCTTATGAATTTTCAGAAATTAATCTCAGTTAAAAATTAGAAAAATCTTCACATTATTCATTATTATCATCATTTTCACTTTCTTGTGTGATAAAAAGTGTTGGTGAATCAAGTTATTTACATGCACCGCATGAGATATGCATTTCATGAGTCTAGCGGTGCATGTAAAGTACATGCACCGCTAGACTCATGAAATGCATATCTCATGTGGTACATGTAAATAACTTGATTCACCGACACTTTTTATCTACAAGATGCAACAATCAATTCCTAATTCCATTTGTAAATGGATTTCATCATCATTATGAATTTTCAGAAACTAATCTCAGTTAAAAATAGAAAAATCTTCTATCATCATTTTCACTTTCTTGTGTCTAGCGGTGCATGTAATTCACATGCACCGCTAGACTCATGAGATGCATATCTCATGCGGTGCATGCAAATTACATGCACCGGTAGACTCAGGTTTGTCTTTTAACAAAAAACGTTGATAGATACACCAATTGTTTCAATTTTCTGAAACCAATGACAATTTCAGAAAGCCTAACGAATGAAATGTTTTATTTTGTTTCAGTAAATATGTCATTTGATGATAATGGGGAAATTCTTGTGAATACCTCATCTTTACGTAATATTTTATTTCATTTCAGAAAGCTTAAGCAATTTTATTCTTTTACGTAATTTTTTGTACGGCTTCATCTTTTTGGAAATGCGAATACCTCATCTTCGCAAATTAATCCATGAAGAGAATGATTCAATGGAATGGGTGAGAAATAACAGGAAATTTTGAGCATTTTTCTGTGGAACATGGAGAAATTACAGAGATAAAATGGTGAAGACGATTCGAGTTGGAAACACAGCGAGGAAGATGATAGTTTATGGATATTTTCATCATTTTGACCTAAAATTGACCTAGTTGAAAGAAAAATATTTTGGTGGACTGGAACGAAAAAACTTTCTCCTCTTGGTACCGACCCAAAATTTTCCCAATTAATAATGCAATAAATAGTGAGTACTCGAGATTAGTAGACTAGGGATCAAGCCATTTCTGCTTAATGACGAATTGAGAAATTAGATCGGGTAATATTAATTAATGCCTACATTAATTCAGTCAAAATAATTTGGAACCGTCATTTATTTATTTTCTATGGAATTAAAGTCTAAACTAATTAGTGATTTGCTGTCCAAGATTAAATGTTTCAAGCACAGATTTCGAGTTGCGGGAAAATCTTTGGCCCCTCTCCGTAAGAAGAATTACAAATAAGTTCAACAAGAGTCATTAAAATAATAGCTTGGTATACCATACAAATTGTTATTACAGCCTTTGATTTCTTGCAATGTATTTAAAACATACTTAATAAAATCATATAACTAAGTTAAATGTTAAGAAGAGTGTTTGCATAAAGCATCCGATAATTCTTTTGTGCGCTCATAGACAAAATATTATACACTCTCTAAAACATAAAAAAACCTGATACATTGGCACCCAAGTACGTTCAACCCCTCATGCTCGTTCGTAGTTGGGGCTTTGCGCTGCAACAAAAATTATAAGGAAATATTTTGTTAATGGTTATATATTTTGGTCAAGTGATAAGCGTTTGATAAAAAATCGCCCCTGAAAATTGTTGGTTGGATCTACTTATCGACCTATTTACAATTATTAGTTCGATAGAAAATCTAATTTAAGTATTGGTATATACATTTAATTAAAAAAATATAATTCCGGTGCCCACAAGGCATTAGTCAAAAATAATTATTCACCTCATGGAAAGGCTATGAAATTATTCACCGACATGCTTTAGGAATTAGACCCAAAAAGCTCGTGCATAATTTATTAAGTTCGGTGCATTCTACTTTAAAATTGTTAACTTTACCGTATTTGAAGAGCTAGATACAATTTACCCAATATAGTATCGATAATAGATATTTTAGTTATATGTGGTTTGTAAATTAACATTATACTACCATTCGTATCCCTGATATGTATTTTACCCAAGTGGTTTTCATAATATGTATTTATCCCATGTGGTTTGTAAAAATAACATATAGATGAATGTTACACAAAATATATTGTGTAAACTGTCTATTTTAACAAATCACATGGGGTAAATTATCTATTTTCACAAATCACATGAGAATAAACTGTCGGAGGGTGAATTGCCTATTTTCAAATCATAGATATGTAATCTGATTAAAAATCACAAAAGTTCGTTGCCAGCAATCCTCCTTCGAAGGAATGCACCAGTTACTGAATACCATGAATATTTTTTAGTTTGTTGGCCTTCCTTAAATGTCAAATTAAATCAACATAAAGAGCTTTTTAAGTGGAATAGTATTCAAGGCTTGGGATATTTTATTTTTAAAGGCAAACAAACTATGCCACTCAAGTCAATATTTTGAAAATCGGATTGGATGGATCGATTTAACAGGTAATCGATGTTTGATTCGGTCCAATTGACCCTACAAAACAACTCTGCTAAAAAATTGATATGACCGGATTGAATCGGTCAAAAACTGATTCAACCGATGAATAAAAAATCGGTTCAACCGATGAACCAGTCAACCTGTTTATCCAACTGCTTCTTCATTTTTCTTTCTTTTAAAATTTTTTAATTTTTTGTTAAAATTATAAATCAAATTTTTAGAACAAAAATATGTTATATATAATTTATTGTTAAATAATTACAAAAAATATTTATGTATATATCAAAAAATCCATATAATTTCATAAATATTCTTGTATATTATATATAAATGTTTATTTTCTCTTAAATTATAAAATATGTGAATCATTTCATATATTTTTTAAAATTTTTTCTTATGATTTTGGGATAATTTTTTTTTTTGGTATTGCTTATTGTTTTTATATGATGTTGAACATTTGGTTTGATCTGATTTTTCAAATTTGACATGTAATGTTTGTGTAATGACGTTTTTTTATTTTGAAGAACTTGAAACTATAACAAATAAATGATATATGTATTTTACAAAAAAATAAAATAGTTATTATATAATGCTGATGTCATCACCGATTCGTTGGTTCAACCATTCGAACCGATCAAACATGTAACCAGTAAAGACATCAATTTTATGTCCGTTCCGATTTTGAAAACACTACACTGAAATTTTGAAAATCATGTTCACGAATCCTTTGGTCTTTGTATCTAATTTTGCATGCCCTTAATGACTGACCATGGACTCCTTGTTTAAATGCCTCACAAGTAGACATGGCCACGGTTCGTGAACCGCCGGTTGACGGTTCGGAATCGCCGGTTGACGGTTCAGAACCGCCGGTTCGACGGTTCAAAAAAGCTCGACCCTTAACCTTAACCTTCGTAGACGGTTCCGGTTACGGTTCGTGAACCGCCGGTTACGGTTACGGTTCGACCCTTATATTTTTAAATTAAAAAAAATTAAAATTTTATTTAAAATAATTTAAAAATTACTATAAAAAAAAACAAAGGAAATGTAAGGGGAGGGAGGGCTTGAACTTTTTAAGTTGCCTACGTATCCTCTTAGGGTATAGAGGAATCAAAGCCCACGTAGTTCTCTTACCTTTTAACCCTTCTTACCTTTGGAAGTGGCGTAGCTCAATCACTTCCGTTACCTGTCCCCGTCGTAGTAGTTCCTTCGGTATCAAATTCATCTTGGTCCGAGCTTGATTCCATTCCTTGTTTTTGTTTTGCCGCCCTCGCCCAATCGTCCATTAGTGCTTGTGCCTCTAAAGAATCTGGACTCATTTTTGATCGTCTTACATCCAAAATATTTCCCCCTGCGCTAAAAGCTTGTTCCACAGCAACAGTTGACACGGGGCAAGCTAAGATTTCCTTTGCTATGATTGATAAAATCGGGAAAATTTGTGTCTTTTGTGACCACCACCGCAATATATCAAATTGTTGCTCGCTATCTGCTTCACTGAAATCAAAGAAGTCGTGAAATAATTATCAAGTTCCTGACTGGAACTTGATGATCCTCTGGGGCGTTTAGTGCGTTCTTTTAACAGAAGTTGTGCTTTGGTGAGTTTAATACCACTAGAATGACTTTGAGCACTAACTTGTAGTTGTGATTCATTTTCTTGTACACCATATTTTAAACTATATTCTCTATAAATCTCATGCAAATAATTTCTAACACGGTTTACTACCATAGAAGAATCAATTGGGGAAATATCATCCGGGGGAGATAATGCCTCGTAATACATTACTAACATTTCATGCAAAACATCCAATTTAAGTCGAGGATCTAAAGCAAAAGCAACTAGAAACAGTTCAGGAATATTATAAAAATATTTTTCCCATTTAACCTTCATTGCTACCACAGAAGAGGTTAACAGATAATTAGAGAAATTTTCATTTAAGGTAAGTGCCACATTACAACAGTTCATCAAAACTAAATGAGATGTAGGATAATAAACTCCAGATAATTGTTCAGTTGCATCATAAAATACCTTCAACATTTCACAGATACTTTTACATACATTCCATTGGTGCGAAAAAATATAAATATTAGAGTTTCCACCATGTTGTGCAAAAAATGAACACAATAACTCTCTATATTCATATGAGTCATTTAGCAATTTATATGTTGAGTTCCAACGTGTGGGTATATCTCGTGGAAATTTTCTAGGTCGCATGCCATTAACCTTACAAAACTTACCCCATTGTTTCATCAAACTCGGATGGACCACAAACAAGATAATGCCATTTTAATTGGTTGAATCTGATTATCTAACGATCTTAATCCATCTTGCACACATAAGTTCAAAATATGGCAAATACATCGAATATGAAAAAATAAACCACCAATAGCCGGTTGACAAACACGTTTAAGATCTTCAATACTCAATGTGTTCGAACTAGCATTATCAAATGACACAGAAAAAACTTTGGAAGTTAAACCATATTCTTCTAAAATTACACAAATCAGTTGAGAAATATTTTGTGCGGTGTGTGATTCATTGAACACTCGATATGCAAGCAACCTTTTTTGAATTGACCATGAATTATCTATCCAATGACAAGTAATACCCATGTACGAATTAGTTTGCCAATGATCACTCCAAATATCAGAGCATATAGAAACTTTATTCGTCAAATTACTAAATAATGTAACTAATTCTTTCTTTTGTTGACGAACTAAGTGTTCGTGTGACTGTGGTCCTAGGAACACGTTTAGCAGCAGGTTGTAGAGATTAATGACACAGATCTTCAAAACCAAATCTAGATGCAATACTAAAAGAAAGATGTTCTACAGAGATAAATTTTGCCACAGATTCTCTTAATTGTGCATCAGTGTATTTGAAAAGTGGAGAGTCGGTACCTTCACTCGAGGAATGAAATCTAGATAGTTGAGTTTGAGAAGAATCATTACCAAACTCCACTGGATGCTTTGTTTCGATATGACGCTTAAAAGATCCATAGCCACCACCACTTTGAAACTTATACGTAGTGGTACAATATTTGCATTTGGCACGCATCTCTCCGGATGGAAGAGTCACCTTTTCAAAATGTTTAGTAAAAATCGATGATTTAAGTGGAGGCAGATCTTACATTTGGATGCGCACTTTCTTGGGTATCATGTGTAGCAAAAGGATCATCGTCGGTGAATTCAATATCATCAATATTAATATCAACATCGGGTTCGGCCCTTTCGAGATATGTCACCTTGCCTTTGCCTTTGCCTTTGCCTCTACGTGGATCACTAGGACCTTCCATTGAGTAATTCGAAAATAATACAAGTAAATGATGTATCGAAAACTTAGAGTTGTGTTAAGATTGATGAAAAATGAAATGGGTGTGGAGGATATTTATAAGCATAAAAAATAACGGTCACTTAATCCTAGCAGTCGATCTATAACGGTCAAATAATCCTAGCCATCGAATTATAAAAAAATAAAAAAAAAATTTCTTACCGACGAACCGCCGGTTCGTAACCGGCGGTTCATCCTATTGCAACGGTCAGGAGATCCTAACCGTTGATATACAACGGTCAGAAGATCCTGGCCGTTCAATTTTTAAAAAAAAAAAAAAAAAATTATGGGATGAACCGGCGGTTAACCGCCGGTTCACCTATTGCAACGGTCAGGAGATCTTGACCGTTGATATACAACGAACAGAAGATCTGGGCCGTTCAAAACTTTTTTTTAAAAAAAAAAAAATTATTAAGGGTTGGAAACGCCGATTAACCGGCGGTTGGAACCGCCGGTTCAAACCGGCGGTTCCACGGGTAATTCGACCCATAAATCGTAACCGGCCCGTACAGTGACGGGCCGGTTACGGTTCGAAACCGTGAACCGGGTCAACGGTTAACCGGCCCGTTGACCCGGTTACGGTTCCGGCCGAGCCACGGTTTTTGAAAAACCGTGGGCATGTCTACTCACAAGTAATCATTAATCAACCATAAATTTAGTGTATGAGAACGAGACAACTGTTTCAAACTTATCTAATATTTAATTTAATTTAACAATTTCTGAAAGTGAGCATACTGTACGAAGCAATCTTGACCATATTGACCCCACAATATCAATTACAAGCTTAATCATATATATATGGAAGTTTATGAGTTCACCAACTCTTGTTTATAACGGATAATGGAAAAAAATTGAAGTTGTTTTCTCCTACAGTTTGACATAAAATAAATAACAGTGAAATTAGACGTTATTTTTTAAGCTAAAACAATACTATAAAAACCAATATGAGTCTATATTTAATGCACCCTTAACTTTAAGAAAACACATATATAGCATGACAGTTGTGAATTTTTATTGTGTTGTTGAAAGTATGTAATTAATAAATAACCAAATAAAACTTAATTAAGTGCCAAAACTTATTCAAGTATAAGATAATTTCAATAAACAAACTTTCCAGCATAGCAAAATATTTTTTAGGATCGTTCGAGTATATCTCATTGTTCGGTTATTCAAATAAAATGCTTTAAATCGGGTTGAACAACCAACTCAACATGCTATTATCCATTTTCAGGCAACTTTCCTTGATTGAGATGTTTCGAAATAACAAACAAGGACCGACAAATTTTGATGTTTTGAGCATATCTCTTAGCCCGCTTATCAAAACAAAATGATTTTTATGTCTTATGAGAGGTTGAATACGTAAGAAAAATAAGAGAATAAAAATAGTTCAACTAAAGAGGTCAATCCAAAAAAGGCTCTGCAAACAAAAAAAGTTAGATTAATTTCGGAGAAATCTCTTCATACTCAAACAAGTTTAAAAAACACTCACCCGCACTTAACCTCGAACAGAATATCATTTGAAAGAAAAATCGCCCATATAAATAAAAAAAAAGAGCCTGATAAGATAGTCGAACAAGGATTCTTATATATAATCTATAAAAAAAAATGGTCTAACGAGGGTTTTTGTATAAAACCAAGAAGTTTCGTATCCAGATTTGCAGATTGTATAAGTATTCTTGAAATCCATGGAATTGTGCAGCTTTTGGAGATAGATGTTGACAATAAATTAGATAGTGACATCTTCACGGATTATTGTTGCTACCACCTACGGGCACCATCCATAAAGGGTAGCAACAATTGGATATGAATATTCCCATCTATTTTGGATGAAAATATTCTCATCCAATGTTTGATATACCTTAAGAGTAGCATCAAACAAACACTTTTTTATGGTACCGTTCCCAGCGGAACATTAAAAAAACATAGATGTACTTTTTGTGCACGCAATTGACATAGTAATTTTGACCTCTCTTAATTAACACATATAATAAGATCGAGAATGAAATGAAAATCAACAATTTTCCTTTAATCTTTTATGGTTGTTTAGCGAATGAATCGATTGCTGCATCTGGTTCATATAAAGAATATGCGAAAATGAATCCCATTACACACTTAACAGATAACAAAGCATGGCTTAAAACTTCCTTTGAAACTCTGAAAATTCCAAAATTTCGTTTTTTCCTGCCTCGTGACAAAATTCAACCTTCAAGTCTTTTCTTTTCCTGCCTACCTGCTTGAATGCTTTGGGGTAAAAGCACTAATAAGAGTCTAATAGATAGGTCTAGACTTGATTTAGTGAGTCACCCAGAATGGGGATCTAAAGGAGCCATGCAGTACTCTCCTCTTTGGTTGTTTATTTGTCTTTAGCTATGCTATATAGATGCGCTGCAGACAAGGTAACTAACATAAGAACATGGTAATTTTTTCTTCAAAGAACGCCATATCTAGACGACATACAAAAACAAGGCAAACACATTATTATTAATACAGAATATTGCAACAATTCGGATAATGACCAATTGTCAGATTAAGGGGATACAATACGACGGCACCAATAAACATATTGCTCAAATTCATACCCTGAAGATATCTGACCGGCTAAAATACCCTTTTTCAAGTCGTCTAAGCTTTTTGTGGCGGCGGAAGTAACTGCAGGAGTCAAGAATGTATTGCGTCGACAAAATTACTCAGTATTAAATACAATAAACATGTCACATCTGTTGGCTCCAGGTGCGGCAACATGAGATAGAAAATATCAAAAATGAAGAATAAAATGGACATCAGAATTTATGTGGAAAACCCCTAAAAAATATTAGGGTAAAAACCACGGGCAAGATGAAAAAGATTCCACTATAATATTTTGTGGGTTACAACCTCTCTCTATCTTTCAAAGAGAACAACACTTTCAATATATGAGAAAACTACCTCACAAATATTATAGAATACACACTCAAATGTAGAGATATGAGAGAACACTCTGAAATGGAAGGAATGAAATGAAATCAGAATAGCTCTATTTATAGGGTTGAAGATGTGCATTAAATGCACATCTCCCAACTGCCATCTCCCAAACTCACACCTACCAACCATCCACATTAATTGTGGGTGGACAAAGTCAACATTTCTCCCGCTTGGAGATTTGATTGAGAATCAAGCGCATCTCCACACCCTTCAAACTTGCCTTACCCCGCTGCTTACGATTTTGCTAGGCCACTTGAGGATCCGCACCACTCAAACTTATCAGCACTAACAGGCTTCATCAAAAAATCAGCTATGTTCTCCTTCGTATGGATTTTCTGCATATCTACACTTCCGTCTTCTACTACTTCCCGCACAAAATGAAACTGTACTCCAATGTGTTTCGTCCTGGAATGAGGATGGATTCCTTGCAATGTGTAAGGCACTCTGACTATCACAAAACAGGAGAATCTTCTCCTGTTTGCACCCGAGCTCCTCCAATAACTTCCATACTGCCTCCTTGCAAGCCTGAGTAGCTGCCATATATTCTGCCTCTGTTGTAGATAACGCCACAACTGCAGTTTTGAAGCCCAACTTACTGCTCCTCCTGCAAGTGTAAACACATATCCAGTAGTAGATTTTATTTTATCTGGATCACTTGCATAATCTGAATCCACATAGCCCCTGAGTGTAAAATCCAATCCTCCATAACATAATGCAGCATTCGAGGTACCCTTAATGTATCTAAGGATCCTCTTAACCATACTCCAATGCTCTCTTCCAGGATTCGCCATGTACCGACTGACTGCTCCCACTGCTTGTGCAATGTCTGGTCTTGTACAGATCATAGCGAACATTAGACTTCCCACCGCTGATGCATACGGTACTCGAGACATTTCCATCCTCTCCGCTTCACTACTAGGACACATATCGGAGGATAACTTGAAGTTAACAGGAAGAGGGGTAGAAATTGGCTTACAATCTTGCATGTTGAAGCGTTGCAAGATTTTCTTCAAATAGTTTTTCTGGGAAAGCAAAATATTTCTGTTACTTCTGCCTCGGTGAACTTGCATCCCTAGAACTTGTTTGCCGGTCCCAAGTCCTTCGTATCAAATTCCCTAGCCAATTGTGCCTTCAATTCTTGGACTCGATCATTGTTGGGGCCTGCGACCAACATGTCGTCCACGTACAACAACAAAATGATATAATCATCATTTCCAGATCTCTTGTAATATGCACAAGGATCTGCATTAAGTCTGTTGTACCCAAGGCTCATGATATAGAAATCAAATCTCTTGTACCAGCACCTCGACGCCTGTTTTAGACCGTACAGATATTTGTTCAACCTGCAAACCAAGTTCTCTTTGCCTATTTCAGCAAAACCTTCTGGTTGGAGCATATAAATTTCTTCTCCAAGATCTCCATGAAGAAAATCTGTTTTCACATCTAGCTGCTCTAGATGTAGGTCAAACACCGTACATAACGCAAATACTACTCTGACTGTAGTAAGTCGGACCACAGAAGAAAATATCTCATTGAAGTCGATATATTCCTTCTGAGCATATCCTTTCACCACCAATCTCACACGATATCTTTCCACTTGGTTGTTACCATCACGTTTGATCTTATAGACCCATCTATTACCGATGGCTTTCCGTCCTCGTGGTAGTGTAACAAGATCCAAAGTTTTATTCCGGTCCAAGGCCTCCAATTCTTCCTGCATAGCTTGCATCCATAGGGATATATCCGAACTTCGAGTAGCCTCCTGGAAACTCGATGGCTCACCATCCTCTGTCAGCAAGCAGTATGCAATATTGCTTTCAGTATCATAATCTGAAAGCAAAACCGGTGGTCTCCTCTCGCGAGTAGACTGCCGAACTTTGAGAACCTCTGACTCATCTGGTTCTTGTTAATCGTGCTCTGGTAATACCTCAGAAGAAACTTGACCTTCTTCTATCTTATTTTCTACCTGAATTGTAGTAGTATCTGAATTCAGTGTGCATTTGCTCCCTTCACTTTATCTTCCTCGAAGATAGCATCCCTGCTGATAATAAGTTTGTGGGCAATGGGATCCCACAAGCGATACCCCTTAACACCATCAGCATAGCCCAAGAAGATGCACTTTCTGGATTTTGAATCCAACTTTGATCTTTCTTGTTCGTTGTACAGAACATACACCGGACTTCCAAATATATGTAACCGAGAATAATCCGCTGGCTTGCCTGTCCACACCTCCATCGGAGTCTTCAGATCAATCACCACTGATGGAGATCGATTGATAATATAACTGGCGGTCTTGACTGCTTCTGTCCAAAAATGACTTGGCTAGACCCGCAGTCTTCAGCATAGCCCCTGTTCTATCCAACATGGTTCTATTCATCCGCTCCGCCACTCTATTATGTTGAGGAGGGTAAGCCGTTGTGAATTGTCTTTTGATATCCTCTTGTTGACAGAATGCATCAAATTCCTCACTTGTATATTCCCCTCCATTGTCAGTCCTCAAACACTTGATCTTCTTTTCAGAGTCAAGTTCAACCCGCGCTTTGAACACTTTGAAGACTGGAAAAACATCTGATTTCTTCTTGATAGGATACACCCAGCATCTTCTAGAGAAATCATCAATGAACGAGACAAAATATATCGCTCCTCCTTGAGATACAACCGGTGCTTGCCAAACATCAGAATGAATCAGCTCCAATATACTGCTGGTTTTGGCACTAGATGTGCCAAACTTTAGTCTTTGTTGTTTACTGGTAACACAATGCTCACAAAAGGGTAGAGACACTTTTGCAAGCCCCGGCAGTAGCTTCCGTTCCGAGAGAACCTTCAACCTCGTTCTGACATATGCCCGAGCTTCCTATGCCATAACACTGTTAATTTTTCTCCCGAACTAGTCGATGCAACAACTAGTTCTGCCTCTTTGTGTGTTTCCCCCAGAAGTACATACATATTCTTGTAAGCCTTTTCTGCCTTCAATACCACAAACGCGCCTTTCACAATCTTCATGATCCCAATTTCGATACGGGTCTTGCACCCGATATCGTCCAATTGTCCCAAAGATAAAAGATTCTTTGTCAGACCCTTCACATGTCGTACCTCCTGTATGGTGTGAATAGTACCATCAAACATTTTAATTTTGATGGTTCTTACCCCAGCGATTTCCAAGGCATGATCATTTTCCATTAATACAGATCCTCCTGAGACTGGTTCATACTGGTCGAACCATTCTCTCCGAGACGTCATGTGCCCCGTCGCTCCTGAATCCATTATCCATGTGTCATAAAATATTTGTCTGCCTTCCGCAACAGTTGCTGCTTCGCTAAATAGTATTTCTCCACCGTCTGAGGTACTTGCAACATTTCCTTGAGGATCTTTCTCGACACTCTTCTTACTTGTACAATCTTTCTTGAAGTACCCTTTAACACCACATTTATAGCAGTAAAAATTTTTCTTCTTACTTCTTGATTTGGATCTACCATACTTGTGGCTCCCACTGGAGTCACGCTCTGTCGATCTTCCTCTCATTATCGGCAAAGCTTCTGCATGCTTCGAACTTGCCAACCTGTCTTCCTTGTTCTTGCGCCGACTTTCCTCTTCAAGAACCGCGGCTGCAACATTATTGAAGGCTAACATATCATTAGTGAGATTGTTGGTCAGATTGATAATGAGTTGATCGTATGAATCCGGTAGACTTTGAAGTAGAAGCTCCGCACGTTCAGCTTCCTCTATTTTATGCCCCAAAGAATTGAGCTGGGCAAATAGAATATTCAAAGTATTGATATGGTCGGTCACCAATGAGGATTCCGACATCCGAAGTATTAGCATTACCGTTCATCTAATTCCACTTTTCATCGTCCATGCCCTCCATCGGCCTATCTCCAATAGCCGCCAAGCAACGATCTTTTCGTAGAACTGCTTGCATCTTCATTTTCAACAGCATGAAATTACTTCCGTTGAATTTTTCAATCTCGAACCGTGCAGCCATTCCGACAACAATAAAATTGCCTCAATAAAAAAATATCTCAAAAAACTTTTCTGATGTGGAAGATCAGTCAAGGCTGCAACCACAGGGCCTTAGAATTTTTAAGACTTTTACAACGAGGCTCTGATACCACTTGTTGGCCCCAGGTGCGGCAACATGAGATAGAAAATACTGAAAATGAATAATAAAATGGACACCAGAATTTACGTGGAAAACCCCTAAAAAATATTAGGGTAAAAACCACGGGCAAGATGAAAAGATTCCACTATAATATTTTGTGGGTTACAACCTCTCTGTATCTTTCAAAGAGAACAACACTTTCAATAGGAGAAAACTACCTCACAAATATTATAGAATACACACTCAAACGTAGAGATATGATAGAGCACTCTGAAATGGAATGAATGAAATGAAATCAGAAGGGCTCTATTTATAGGGTCGAAGATGTGCATTAAATGCACATCTCCCAACTGCCATCTCTCCAACTCCCACCTACCAACCACCCAAATTAATTGTGGGTGGACAAAGTCAACAACATCGATGAATGTTCTACATTTTTATAAACGTGAACAATGTGATACGAGGGCTTTGACTCTGCCGGCATGCAGTTGAATCTATTATCATTGATTGACAAAAAATAAATAAATAATGTACTCTTGCGAAACCATTAAGGCTGAATTTTTAATATCCACTTTCAAAACTATTTGCCGTGTGAGATTATGGAAGGGGTTGGAACTTAAAGTGGAAACTTACCCTCTTAGTTCTCTTCGTGTTATCCAACAAGGATCATACAAATAGGAGCTACTACAAGTAAGATTCTGTCAATTGTTTTTGAGCGGCCAGCAATATTCTAATATATATTTGGAGAAGGCAAGGCAACACTGTTGTTTTGGCTTGGCATGAGGTTCCTCCCTCAGAGATTGGTGATCTACTCAATTTGACAGGAATGGACTTCAGTTTCTTAAGATTTGTAAATTAGTGGTCGTGATTTTGTTGGTCATTCGCGGCGTTTTTATTTTTGGAGAAGTTTTAATTTACTCACATGATATATCTTTTTTGCGCTTCGCTTTTACTTGCTAGCCTAACCTCCACGTACCATGACATGGTGTTTTCTCATAAGCAAAACAATAAGAAGCAGAAAATACATGCAAACATGTCACTGAAAATAAATTACCTGTTAGCAAGAGATGAGAGAGCTTGCAAATCCAAAGGCACCAGTTACGCGTTGACTAATTTTCTTGGGTGCCAGTTGAAGCAAGCCAACTGCAACGACTAAGTCCAAGACTGCTTTAACAAGGGCT
The DNA here is from genome assembly GCA_907163345.1 of Haberlea rhodopensis. Taxonomy (NCBI): domain Eukaryota; kingdom Viridiplantae; phylum Streptophyta; class Magnoliopsida; order Lamiales; family Gesneriaceae; genus Haberlea; species Haberlea rhodopensis. The sequence continues at coordinate 47,337 of CAJQUN010001303.1, forward strand.
AGTGACCTCTCATTGGATTTTTTAAGCTTACTTCGATATTTTTCATTCTGCAATGAAACAATCCAAGATGTAAAAGCACAAAAAAGAAGGTATTAACAACAAGAATTCATGGTTCAAACAGTCAGAGTTATACTAACAGGTCCTAACAGCAAACCTTATATTTATTTGTATTCTTCAGTTCCTTGTCTAACTTCTTTATCGAAGAAGAAAGCCTCCCGATTTCTGCTATCGGAGTAACAAAGGGCAAAAAAATAGAAAGTCTATTAATAGCTTTAAAAACCGAGTAACAGTAATATCATATTGAAGTTACAAAACTAAAGCAGAGTCAGCAACGAATCTCAACCAGGGATGTGCAGAAAGAGGCACCCAACTAAGAGAAAAGAGATATGCTTCCCATGAGTTCTACACGTTCTTTGTCCTACATAATAAAACCTCTTATTTACTCCTACTTGAAATCCCCCAATATATGAGGAAAACTAGAGAAGTTTTAAGACATACCTTGTAGATTCCTGTCCTACCCAACCATACAATTTGATCCACAAACAATGAAAGTGGACAAAAGCGCATTTTTGGACTGAAATAAACCGGAGAATGCAGTAAAACACCAACGAGGGTTAAGTAGAAAGATCATAAAATAGGAGTTAACAACACCTTTCCTAGAAAAATTAGAGGGAGTGGAGTTCCTGGAGCACTTGGACTGATGAGAGCATGTAAATATGTGCAAACAACAAAACAAAAAAAGAAAGTCCTTAAGCCAAGCAATTAAGACACATGATCAAAATAAATATGTGCAATAGGAACGTATGCTTCGTTGGATGTGCGGTGAAACCAGAAAAGATAAAATAAGGAATTGAGATATTTGAGCTGAAGTAGGTGTATCTTGTATAGAAGAGAAGATGCAAGAAAGCCGCTTACGCTGGTTTGGTCATGTTCGACGTAGGCCCAGCAGTGCACCTGTGCGTCGAGTGGAGTCCATGGATTTCGGCCAGTTCACGAGAGCGAGAGGACGACCGAAGAAGACATGGCTCGAAGTTATACGCAAAGATTTGGAGTGAAGGGGAATACAGAAGATATATTGACTGATAGAAGCGTTTGGAGAAGACTGACGCATGTGTCCGACCCGACTTGATTCTCTCTATTGTTCATGTAGCCTACTACAATTCATTGGGATTAAAGGCTTAGTTGTTGTGTTGTTGTTGCAATAGGAACGTTATATCCAACCGACATCCAAAGAAGGGAATGTTTATGCGGACCTTAAAAAAGCGAAATACTTTTCGAGCCAAGCTAGTTGATTTGTCGATATTTTGTGCGGTGCCAGGCTCTCCATTACTCACAATTTCGAACCATATTGTATTGCCCAGCATATCTTATCCTTAGTTTCGGCCTTGTTCAGATATAGTATAGCGCAAGATCAAGCTCTGTCCTGGCAAGCAACATGTAAAGAACCCATGTTTTGTCTTGAGTAGCTGAAAAGGTAAAATCACAAATGACTCAATCACATCAATGAAGCATCAGACCGAGGGATGGATCATGGATCCAACAGAATCTGATGCATTAATCGCCACCACCAACTGACTAAATGGGGATCCAGAAGGGTCTACGCATTAATCGCCCCTCAACCAGGTGGAGTGCAGTGTCCATATTCATATATAACATCTTATCGAATTCAACAACTACTATGATTAATCTTGACCTCGTTCTTTATCCCTTTTTAAGTACTTAGCGATACATGAATGAAGCAACTTCAACAATTAGTCGGCAAAGAAATCATTTCAATTCTATTTAACCATGTTTAGAAGCTTATTTCATATCTAACTAAATGTGCTTTAGAAGTAAACAAAAAGTTTCCATGAGCACAAAACATATAGCAAAAAGATGTTCATACTTCATGGGAGCGAGCACGCACAAAAAAAATAGATCGGCTGAAAGATGTTCATACTTTATATATACTAACTACTCTACAAAAACAAATTCCCCAAAAATACACTAACTCGCTCCCTTCTCCCCACTTTTCGCTGAAAACGACAGATACTCCATGATCATCTCCATAACCAGTGCCTTCAAAATTCAAGAAAATGAAACAAATCACAGCTGAATTATAAAATAATCTGAGTGTAATAACAGAAAACCCATTGACCTACCCTAAAAAGACACAAAATAAATAATCGAAAACAGTAATAACTGGCGCAGTTACGAATTTACGATCCACTATTTGCCAAAAGATCCCGTAAGAATCAGTAGCTCATTCGTAAATATTTAATCCCACAAATTACCTTCGCCTAGATTCAAACAATAAATCTAACCAAACGCATACGTATTACAAACATCCCAATTTACATATTCAGATTTATAATAATCAAACTGACCAAAATCCATCAGCGCAAAAGTGATTTAACAGTCATACTTGGAGTAAAGATTTGGTAATCATCCTGCGGGAAATATCCAATTAAAAGTGATCATTACCGGGGTCTGTGCCGAACCCTTTTCTTTAAATTCACCATATAAATTAATTTATATTTTTGGTCACGCACTGACGCAAGTGCAAAATTCGACGAACTAACCGAATTAATTTAAAATTTTGATTTTAATTTTTAAAATACCAGTTAAATCAATTTAGTTTTTGTTTTGATCGAAAAAATATCGATTTAACCAAGTTAACTGATTTTTTTTTTTATTTTGATAATTTTAAAATCAATTATTATTTTTTTTTTAAAAAAATATCGGTTAATTCGATCGTTTAGATTTGTTCAATTTTGCAAAAATGTTCGTTCAATCCTGCTTTTTAAAAAATTGGTTTTCGGTAGGGGTGTTTAACGGGCCGGGTCAATCCGGACCCGGCCCGAAACCGGATCGGTCTTACCGGTTCGGAATCGGAACCGGGCTAACCGGTCCCGAAACGGTAAGATACCGGTCCGGATCGGTTCTACCTTTTCGGAATCGGTATCTTACCGGTTCCGGATCCAAAAATTTTTATTTTTATTTAAGGTAATATAAGAGATTTTTTAACATTAAAATTGTTTCTCAAAAAAATTAAAATTAAAATTGTTTTTATTTCTTTTTGCTTCTAAAAATAAAACAAGAAAATTGGAACCCAAATAGACTGATAGAGTGAAATCATAAAGACATTCTTACGTTACAAAACATACGTTGTCATGCACATACAATTTAATTAATATAATTTTAGTTACGTGATTATATAAATTGAATCTATAACATTTTTATTTTAAAATTAAATATTTATGGTAATTTGTAAACTATTTTCTAAATAATTAATCCGACTATCTCATAAGTTTAATCATGATTTTTTAATCGTTGTATAGAAATAATAAAAAGAATGATTATGTAATTGCAAAAATTGGATGAAAATATATTTTTCGTAAAAAATAGATAATTGAATAATAACTGGTTTTTTTTATTATATAGGCTAATATTGGTGATATTTAAAAGTCTGAAATTAAATGGAAAATTTAATAAAATCTTAAAATTAACCCCTAAACCTTAAATTATTTCATCAATATTTGCTCCCAGTTTATATATTCCGGATAAAACAAATAGAGCATGATGCAGTCATTAGACCAATAATTGAATTTATTAAATATAAATGATGATATACATGATAGATGAACCCCTAAATGAGATAAAAGCTTGTTATTGTCGTTAATCAATAAATGATCTATCTACTATACACATTATCCTCTATTACTTAGAGGTGTCAAACGGGTGTGCCATGTCGGGTACTACCCGTTTAATCGTGCTGGCACATCACTTTGCGTGTCGTGCTTACGGGCTGTGACGACATTTCAATTATTTTTAATTTTTTTGGCTTCACATTATGACGATCTATCGTCAAAAGTCAAATATTGAAATATAATGAAAATATTATTTCGAATGCTAACGATCGATCGACACGTATGTTACCGATCGATCGATAGCATTAGAAAAAAAAACTTTCGTGCCCATGGCCCTACGGGACTAAACCCTTGACCCGACACGTCCCACTCCTATGGACAATGCTAGAACGACCCGTCATTGTGCGACACGGGCTGTAACGGCAAGGCCCTTGGAATGACGTGCCCGTACCGTACCTCGTATTGTTTGGCCCGTTTGCATTTCTACTATGACTTTGATCAAATATCGACTTTACCAATAGCTGATAGCTAGTGATATGGAGAGTCAATGAGCCAAAAATGTGTAGAATTATGTGCTAGATAAAGAGTGACCAAATGCCCAATTCCTCATTATGCTTGGTAAAAATGGGATGTCTTCTTTCCGGCGGACGGAGGGTGCTGGTAGCAACTCCGATAACAATTCCGAGTGCTGGTGAGGCCTGAAACCACGAACAAGTGTGAGAAGGAAGCCGAAAGGATGTCCCGGCAAGTCCCCTCCGACGCTCAAGTCAAAATTCGGCCAAAGGGCAGGGTAACGAAATGAACTTGAAATTATGATTAGAGTGAATACCTTTTCTCGTCAACAAACCTTGTATTTATAGGAGATGGAAGGGAGCCTTTAACTGCATGTCAGGAACCTAGGGGATATCTTCTGAAGCTAAGGGTGGGGACCAGGGTCTCAGAGCCAGGGACCAGTATGTGTCACTCTCCCCGTACGATATGCTTGCAGCCTTTAGGATCTGATTTATGCGGGGACCAGAGTATGCCATTTTCCCCGTACGATATGCCTGCAACTTTAGGATCCGATTCATACTTGAAGATATGGGTGGTACCTTTTATCTGATTTGTGAGGGCGTGCTATGAATTTTAGCTCATCCATGCCAACATGGGTCAGAAAGGACGCCGGGCAAGCTCTAAGCCCGCTTGGTAGGTGGCATGGGCGAGCTCACTAGCTTGACGTCGGCGAGCTTTGAGCTCGTCCACTAATTTGACTAAACCAAGTTATTGGCATGCTTGAGTGTAGCATGCTGGGAGCTAGGCATGCTCGAAGCTAGGAGCTAGGCATGCTGAGAGTTAGGCATGCTCGAAGCTTGGCATGCTCGGAGCTAGGAGCTAGAAGATAAGCATACTTGGAGCTACGCATGTTTGGAGCTAGGCGTGCTAGGAGCTAGGAGATAGGCATGCTCGGAGCTACGCATGTTTGGAGCTAGCATGCTAGAAGATAGACATTCTTGGATCTTGGCATACTAGTGAGGTTGCTTGGGAGTTCTGGTGAATTAGCTCAGAAAGACCAACAAGACCGAACAACTGAGACAAGCTGGTGAGCTCACCCTCATTGAGCAATCTTGGAGCCAAGTGGGCGAGCTCATGGAGCTCGCCCATGAGCTCTCCCTCCTTGGATAAGCTTGGAGCTCGCCCAAGGCTAAGTAGGTTAGCTCGTCCAATGTGTTGATTTGGTAATATTTTGATATGTTCAGATGAACTAGGGCCGATATGTGAGCTATTTTTATACGTTTAACATGTCTGGGTATCACCTCCCTATGTCGATATTTATATGTAAAAGAGGAGATATAATTATAATGCTCTAAAAAAATTTGATCATTCAAAAAATATTAATAGAAATTCAAAAATAAATAATTTTTGAAAAAAAGGAAAGAGAGCGGAAAAAGAAACATAGGATCCCATGTCATGATCCACCGAACAAGCAGCACATTGTACACGCACGTGCGATCGTCCTGTCACCGATGGCAATGTATGAGCGCCATTACTGCAAATTGGTAGGAAATCAACCAGACAAACAAATTATAAATATATATATATTCATATTACCCCTCCATACCAAACATATTATACCAATCAATTTTACTATACATCATGCAAATGTATCTAGTGATGAATTTCATTTTGTTCCACAAATTCATTCGTACATACATTGCACCAGCACAGCCATATTCTTAATTTCTGCCACCATATTTGTTTTTTTTCTTCTCTTGAAATTTGCACCATATTGTAATCATATGCATATTGTAATCATATGGGTTGGTTGGTTGCTACCGTAAAAAACAGTGATCTTAGATGGTCAAAGACACTTAGAACTAAGGGGGTAATTCGGCAACAGGTAGTCCGACACCCGATCTTTTAAAAAAAAATCACGCTCGGGTGATACCCGAAGCCAAATTTATCGTTATTGGGTCGGGTTCGGGGAGGATTTTTCCTACTCGAAATCCAATTGGGTACCTACCCAACATAAATCGATATTTTAAAGTTAATTATGCATAAATTTTTTTTTAAAAAAATTCCTTTATACAAATTAACATCCCATATAAACAACAAAGAATGAAGGCTTGTTACAAAATTACCTTATAAACTTTTATTTAAGGCCACCAACTATATGTTTCTAAAAGTATTATATGAATTAGCCCTCAATTATTAATATAAACAACTAAATAATAAAATATGACAGCCTCAATTTCGCAATGGAGAAACTTCGTATGAGGAAGAAATGGAGAAACGAAAATATTGGAATATTAAGGGATGTGATGCAAATGTTTTCCCTATAGTGGCCTACTTGGTTTTATTGGCCCCAGAGTAGGCAACATGAGATAGAAAATAGCGAAAATGAAGAATAAAATGGACATCGAAATTTACGTGGAAAACCCCTAAAAATTATTAGGGTAAAAATCACGGGCAAGATGAAAAAATTCCACTATAATATTTTGTGGGTTACAACCTCTCTGGCTCTCTCTATCTTTCAAAGAGTACAACACTCTCAATATAGGAGAAAACTATCTCACAAATATTATAGAATACACACTCAAATGTAGAGATATGAGATAACACTCTGAAAATGGAATACTTTAGAATGAAGGAAATGAGCTCTATTTATAGGGTTGAAGACGTGCATTAAATGCACATCTCCCAACTGCCATCTCCCCAACTCCCACCAACCACCATAATTGCACATGGTTCAACTTTGTCAAATTTGACAAAGTTGATTGCCGACATTTCTCCCACTTCGAGATTTGATTGAGAATCAAACACATCTCCATACATGCTTTCAATCTTGCCATGCCCTGCTGCTTACATTTCTGTTAGGCCACTTGAGAATCTGCACCACTCAAACTTTCAGTATTAACCGGCTTTGTCAGAATATCAGCTAGGTTTTCATTCGTATGGATCTTCTGCATATCCACACTTCCGTCTTCTACTACTTCCCTCACAAAGTGAAATTGAACGCCAATGTGTTTAGTCCTTGAATGAAAGGCTGGATTCCTTGCAATGTGCAAGGCACTCTGACTGTCACAAAACAAAGGAACCTTATCTTGTTTATGGCCAATCTCCTCCAGTAACCTTTGAATCCATATCGTCTCCTTGTAAGCTTGAGTAGCTGCCATATATTCTGCCTCCGTTGTAGATAACGCCACAACTGTTTGCAGTTTTGAAACCCAGCCTACTACTCCTCCTGCAAGTGTAAACACATATCCAGTAGTAGATTTTCTTTTATCTGGATCACCTGCATAATCTGAATCCACATAGCCCCTGAGTGTAAAATCTGATCCTCCATAACATAATGCTGCATTCGAGGTACCCTTAATGTATCTAAGGATCCTCTTAACCGTACTCCAATGATCTCTTCCAGGATTCGCCATGTACCGACTAACTACCCCCACTACTTGTGCAATGTCTGGTCTTGTACAGATCATAACGAACATTAAACTTCACACTGATGATGCATATGGTACTCGAGAGATCTCAATCCTCTCTGCTTCACTGCTAAGACTCATCTCGGAGGATAACTTGAAGTTAACAGGAAGATGGGTAGAAATTGGCTTACAATCTTGCATGTTGAAGCGTTGCAAGATTTTCTTCAAATAGTTTTTCTGGGAAAGCCAAATCTTTCTGTTAGTTCTGTCTCGCTGAACTTGCATTCCTAGAATCTTGTTTGCTGGTCTCAAGTCCTTCATATCAAATTCCCTAGCCAATTGTGCCTTCAATTCTTGGACTCGATCATTGTTGGGGCCTGCGACCAACATGTCATCCACGTACAACAACAAAATGATATAATCATCATTCCCAGATCTCTTGTAATATGCACAAGGATTTGCATTAAGTCTGTTGTACCCAAGGCACATGATATAGGAATCAAATGTCTTGTACCAACACCTCGGCGCCTGTTTTAGACCGTACAGAGATTTGTTCAACCTGCAAACCAAGTTCTCTTTGTCTATTTCAGCAAAACCTTCTGGTTGGAGCATATAAATTTCTTCTTCAAGATCTCCATAAAGAAAAGCCGTTTTTACATCTAGCTGTTCTAGATGTAGGTCAAACACCGCACACAAAGCCAAAACTACCCTGACTGTAGTAAGTCGGACCACATGAGAAAATATCTTATTGAAGTTGATACCTTCCTTCTGAGCATATCCTTTCACCACCAATCTTGCATGATATATTTCGACTTGGTTGTTACCATCACGTTTGATCTTATAGACCCATCTGTTACCGATGGCTTTTCGTCCTCGTGGTAGTGAAACAAGATCCCATGTTTTATTCCGGTCCAAGGCCTCCAATTCTTCCTGCATAGCTTGCATCCACATGGATATATCCGAACTTCGAGTAGCCTCCTGGAAACTCGATGGCTCACCATCCTCTGTCAGTAAGCGATATGCAATATTGCTCTCAGTAACATAATCTGAAAGCCAACCCGATGGTCTCCTCTCGCGAGTAGACTGCCTGGATTTGAGAACCTCTGACTCATCTGGTTCTTGTTCATCGTGCTCTGGTAATACCTCAGAAGAAACTTGATCTTCTTCTATCTTATTTTCCACCTGAATTGTAGTAGTATATGAATTCAGTGTGCCTTTGTCTCCCTTCACTTTATCTTCCAAAGATAACATCCCTGCTGATAATAAGTTTGTGGGCAGTAGGATCTCACAAACGATACCACCTTGACACCATCAGCATAGCCCAAGAAGATACACTTTCTGGATTTAGAATCCAACTTCGATCTTTCTTGTTCGTTGTATGGAACATACACCGGACTTCTAAATGTATGTAACCGAGAATAATCCGCTGGCTTGCCTCTCCACACCTCCATCAGAGTCTTTAGATCAATCGTCACTAATGGAGATCGATTGATAATATAACTGGCGGTCTTGACTGCTTCTGCCCAAAATGACTTGGCTAGAAAATGGAGTCTTCAGCATAGCCCTTGTTCTATCCAACATGGTTCTATTCATCCACTCTGCCACTTCATTCTGTTGAGGAGTGTAAGCCGTTGAGAATTGTCTTTTGATGCCCTCTTGTTGACAGAATGCACCAAATTCCTCACTTGTATATTCTCCTCCATTGTCAGTCCTCAAACACTTGATCTTCTTTTCAGAGTCAAGTTCAACCCGCGCTTTGAACACTTTGAAGACTGGAAAAACATCTGATTTCTTCTTGATAGGATACACCCAGCATCTTCTAGAGAAATCATCAATGAATGAGATAAAATACCTCACTCCTCCTAGAGATACAACCGGTGCTTGCCAAACATCAGAATGAATCAGCTCCAAAATACCGTTGCTTTTGGCAGTAGATGTGCCAAACTTTAGTCTATGTTGTTTACTGGTAACACAATGCTCACAAAAGGGTAGAGACACTTTTGTAAACCCTGGCAGCAGCTTCCGTTCCGAGAGAACCTTCAACCCTCGTTCTGACATATGCCCGAGCTTCCTATGCTATAACACTGTTAATTCTTCTCCCGAACTAGTCGATGCAACAGCTAGTTCTGCCTCTTTGTGTGTTTTTCCCAGAAGTACATACATATTCTTGTAACCCTTTCTGCCTTCAATACCACAAACGCCCCTTTGACAATCTTTATGATCCCATTTTCCATACGGGTCTTGCACCCGATATCGTCCAATTGTCCCAAAGACAAAAGATTCTTTGTCAGACCCTTCACGTGTCGCACCTCCTGTATGGTGTGAATAGTACCATCAAACATTTTAATTTTGATGGTTCCTACCCCAGCGATTTTCAAGGCATGATCATTTCCCATGAATACAGATCCTCCTGAGACTGGTTCATACTGGTCAAACCATTCTCTCCGAGATGTCATGTGACACGTTGCTCCTGAATCCATTATCCATGTGTCATAAAATATTTGCCTACCTTCCACAACAGTTGCTGCTTCGCTGAATAGTATTTCTCCACCGTCTGAGGTACTGACAACATTTCCTTGAGAATCATTATCGACACTCTTCTTACTTGTACAATCTTTCTTGAATGTCATTTACCACCACATTTATAGCAGTAAAAATTCTTCTTCTTACTTCTAGATTTGGATCTACCATACTTGTGGCTCCCACTGGAGTCACGCTCTGTCGATCTTCCTCTCATCATCGGCAAAGCCACTGCATGCTTCGAACTTGCCAACCTGTCTTCCTTGTTCTTGCGCCAACTTTCATCTTCAAGAACCTCGTCTGCAACATTATTGAAGACTAACATATCATTAGTGATATTGTTGGTCAGATTGATAATGAGTTGATCATATGAATCCGGTAGACTTTGAAGTAGAAGCCCATCACGTTCAACTTCCTCTATTTTATGCCCCAGAGTAGTGAGCTGGGAAAATAGAGTATTCAGTGTATTGATGTGGTCGGTCACCAATGAAGATTCCGACATCCGAAGAGTATAAAGCATTCTCTTTAAGAAAATCTTGTTGTGTAGTGACTTGGCCTCATACAGGGTTGTCAGAGTATCCCAAATATCTTTTGCACTTGTTATTTCGGGGATACTTGACAATGCCCCATCGGCTAGAGCCAAATGCAAATTGGCAATAGCATTACCGTTCATCTCATTCCACTTTTCATCGTCCATGCCCTCCTTCGGTCTATCTCCAATAGCTGCCAAGCAACGATCTTTTCGTAGAACTGCTTGCATCTTCATTTTCCACAATATGAAATTACTTCCGTTGAATTTTTCATTCTCGAACCATGCTGCCATTAACGAGGCTCTGATACCACTTGTTGGCCCCAGAGTAGGCAACATGAGATAGAAAATAGCGAAAATGAAGAATAAAATGGACACCAGAATTTATGTGGAAAACCCCTAAAAATTATTAGGGTAAAAACCACGGGCAAGATGAAAAGATTCCAATATAATATTTTGTGGGTTACAATCCCTCTCTATCTTTCAAAGAGAACAACACTCTTAATATGGGAGAAAACTACCTCACAAATATTATAGAATACACACTCAAATGTAGAGATATGAGAGAACACTCTGAAATGAAATACTTTAGAATGAAGGAAATGAGCTCTATTTATAGGGTTGAAGATGTGCATTAAATGCACATCTCCCAACTGCCCTCTCCCCAACTCCCACCAACCACCATAATTGCACATGGTTCAACTTTGTCAAATTTGACAAAGTTGATTGCCGACAGGTTTGAGGGGACCCGATTGGTTTTGGTTGTCCCTGACTTCTCCTGTTTGCGGTCATCCACATCTGTTGCTATATCTGATCCTATTAGGCTTTTCAGTACAACTTTGGCGTCTGTCTCTAATGCTAGTTTTAGTTTTGTTTTGTTGTGGATTCTAGCAATTGGCTAGACCTCTCTTGTAAAAGTTGTTAATTAATATAATATACGTTTATCTGCTAAAAAAAATTTAACAAAATGGAATAAAATAAATACTATGTCAACTATGGGCTAGCTTGAGAATATAGTTTTGTCCCCTTAGTTATGTGCTAATTAAACACACCGACAAACATAATCTTTGAATAAATTTCTTTTACCACAACCTTCAACACACAAGCAACATTATTACATATATCTGTAATTCATTCGAAACATCCATGCCTCTACGTGCGATTTGTCATTTTCCCCCACATTCGTTCTCTTTTCAACTATATATATATAGCACACTACCATTTCACAAGTCACCAAATCAAAACTTCACCCACAAATCTCCCACAGTCAATCCACAAATCTCATTTTACTTATAATTTTCTGGAAACGTACTGTTTTTTTCTCATTTTAAAAAGTACATAATGGGTTCATCACATAACCCACACACAATTTTTTCAAGATTTCAAGAAGATTTGGATCAAAGGCCATTAATGCTCAAAGATTTTCTCAGAGATGATCATAGCCATTCTTGTTCTTCTTCACCTCCACCAATTGGATTTGATCGGATGTACCCTAGAAAAAAGCCAAGCAAGCCAACTGTACTCCTTTCTCCAAAATCAAAGAGCCCCTCCTCAAACGTACAACTCTTAAGCCGATCTAAATCGGCTGCAATGTATACCATCTCCGCCTTCCAAAAGGTAGTTAACTTTGTTAAGCTGCTCCCTTTTGCCACCGGAGGGAAGGGTAAAAATGACACTTCACAAGATTTTACGGAGGTCAAAGTCAAAGACATTTTACGGTGGACTTCGTTTAAAGACTTGGACATGGACAAATCTACATCGTTAGATCATCTGACCTCGACGGCGATGGAGTCAATCAGTCGTAGTAGTAGTGCTAGTACTTCATTCTCAGACAAGAGTTCTAGCTGGAGTCAAAGTGATTTTACAGCAGAAGATTTACCATTTTGGTGCAGTGAAAATGAAGCGTACTTCAATAATACAGAAGATAAGTTGAGGAAGATTCCAAAGGTAATAATTTTTATTATTTTTATTGTATTTTTAGTCAAACGTTTGGAGAGTTGGAGACAAGAATATTAATCATACACACGGTTGTCATTGTTTGTTGAATTTTTTAACACTTCATGATTGTCGGTAGACTATCAATGATTGATGGTTGTTAGCTGACTTTACAATCAATATTAATTATTTATAAAATACATGTTTTATTTTATTTATTACTAATTGATTTTAAGTTGGGATCCTATGTAACTTTATATTGGTATCAGAGTCAGACTTTTCATGTGATAGGTTACTCAACTCACATGTTCATCGTCACCCACGTTATCAATCCACATATTTGATATATATAATGTTACATGTGAGGTGGCGTATTGATAATTGTCACACATTAAAAATTTGCAAGCTATATTAGCTTTTTGTAAAAGGTTTTGAGCTGATACCTTATGTATTCTTAATAATTTGGGAGCAATTTTTTTAAAAAATTATTTGACATCTAATTTCAAGTTGGCTTCCGAGATTTCGCAACTCATCAAACATTGTTCGGATTTTTTACAAGCTCAATCTGAGCCTCAACTTATTATTTTTCAATTTTATAATCAAATACAATGAACCAAGTTTTGATTGAAGCCGAGTTCGAGTAAAAATATTTCATGTTTTGTGTGTACAGGAAGAACTGCCATTTGAAGAGTGTGATCAGCAGAGCCCAATTTCAGTGCTTGATGATTCTCTATTTCTTGAAAATGAAGGATCCATTAGTACTTGTCATACAAGCATCGCCAACAACGTTGTTGAAGGTATGCTTCATGCAAACATTTCATATGTATAACGTCTCAAATCATCTAGGGTTACATTTATCGAAAATATATAATTACTTTAGCATATTATGAAAAATTGACATGAAGTTCCACAAACTCAAATATAATCATCAATTTGCAGGGAGAAAAGACGTGCTGATGCAAAGAATTCAAGAACACGAGGTTGTAAAACGTTTGATTTTCGAAGGAGAAAGGGTGAAGGATGCAGTTGAAGAGAAAGCCAAGATGTTAATAAGGCAAGTAAAGGAATCAAATGATGAAGGCCATGATGATCATTTGATGCTAGATTTCTTCGCGCACGAGCTTTCTATATTTGGAAAGCTCGACGATATAGAGTTTCATGGCAAGATTTTGGAGGTTGCGAAATCTTGGAAGAATGGAGAATTTGAGGAGTTGTTTGAGTGGGAATCGGAGGATAAAAGAGACGCTTTTGTTAGAGATATGGAGAGGGAAGTGGGGTGGGGAAAGTTTAGTTGTGAGGTAGAAGAGATGTGCAAGGAGTTGGAGATAGAGGTGTTGAGTGAGCTTTTACACGAGATCTTGAATGATGTCAAATAACTTCATCGATCTACTATTTGTTTTATGTATAAAATGTTAGTAATTTCTTAATGGTCTAGCCGTTTTGTTAGATCAAATGCGGAATAAAACGGATAAATATTATACCTCAGTCATTGCTTATTGCTCCCGAGGTCTTCTAGTTTTTTGGTTCTTCTAAGCCTTCACAATCCCACTTTAGATGATGTATTTGTGTATTGAAATGGATTGTTGGCATAGAGACCAAAAAACATGGTATTTATAGACTTTAACCATCATAGAGATTCTCCATACGTTATGACATGGGGAGATGAATCAATATGGAATTTATGGGTCACTAAATGAACTAGTAACATTCTTATGCTTAATTCATATGTTATTAACATTCTTCCACTTGGTCCGTATATTTCACCATTCACCACAGTAAGAAACAAAAAATACATGAATCATGGTGATAGTTTCTCTTTTACACGAGATCTTGAATGATGTTAAATAACTTCATCGATCTACTATTTGTAGAGATCTTTATGTATAAAATTCATATAAATATGAAGAAAATCTGGTGAAAAACAATAGAATGACAACCTCTTCTATTCATGTTTCCCTTCACTACCAAACTTTCAACGTAGTTTAAGTCGCAACACTCTTGTTAATTGGTCTCATTTTACCCTTAATTACTAAGCATGCTCTTTCATCAACTCGATCCCAACTACTTCTTTTTTATTACTGACGCAGAAAACGAGATTTCTAGCTACCTGGTAGGCATGTGGAGCCACTTTTCGACTAGGGTAGACTCCAGCCCTATGGCAATCTTTCAAAAGATAATTTTTTTTAGTATTAATTTTTCGAAATTTTATCTTTTAGCCCAACTAGAGGTGGCACGACACGACCGTTCAATTTTTTTAAATAATTTTTGGGCTTTACCGAGTGAGTGCCGATCGATCGATAAAGCCAAACATTGAAATATAATGAATATATTTGTTTCGAATGCTACCGATCGATCGGTAGTATTAAAAAAAATTCGTGCCCACGAACCTGTAACCGTGGCTCAGCACGACCCGTTACTGTAGCGACACTGGCCGTGCCGGCGACACTGGCCGTGCCGGCGACACGGGCCGTGGCACCGCAAGTGGCGCGTGACGCCCCTCGTGACATACGGCCCATTTGACACCTCTAAGTCCAATACTCTAAATTGTGATATCCCTTTATCTATACCTAATCCGGTCAGCCACAAGTAATATTGCCTGCCTCCGCCCCTGTTGGTAGAGGAATATCCGAGGCTTCTTAAATATAGAATTTACTACACTTTTAAAATATAAGTTATTACCTCATTTTGAGTTACAAATTTATCAACATGTGTGTAGGGGTGAGCAAAACTTCGGTTTAACCAAAATAACCGACCGAACCGAATAAATTTGGAAATTCGGTTCGGTCAATTCGAAAGTTCAGTTTTATGTTTTTTAAATATCGGTTAAATCGGTTCGGTTATCGGTTTTGATTTTAAAAATATCGGTTAACCAATCTAACAGATTTTTATTAATTTTTTATATTTTTAAAATCAGTTTTTAATTTATTTTTTATAATTTTTTTACATTTTTCAAAAATATCGGTTAATTCGGTTACCGACCGAATTAACCGATATTTTATCGGTTCGGTTTGTTCGGTTTCTTAAAAAATTCGGTTTCAGTTTGTTCGGTTTCGGTTAATTTGGTTCGGTTGTTAACCGAATTAACCGAATGCTCACCCCTACATGTGTGTGTGTGGGGTGGGGGGTGGAGCTTACCAATTATATGGCGCCAAGATGCAATTCAACACTTGCACAAATCGAAAACAATGAGATCGTTCCCATGAATATGTATAGCCAAAACCAGTTCAATTTGTAAAAATTCCAAGAACTTCATCTTGATCTCCTTTCGCTGTACACACTGATCTCAAACTAGAGTCCATCTAATTTCAACACTCCAAGCTATCTTACCAGTAAGTGAGTTTTACCTCTAATTTTCTAACTGTACAAGCCATTTTGAATCATAATTCTTTGTTATTCCATTTTATATGCTAAAGTGACGTTTCTTTGCAAGTTTTTTTTTTTTTTTTTTTTTATAAATTAGAGGGTTTTAATGCACCTTCCTGGATTTCCATCATCAGCCAAAAGTTTCTCAACCAATTTCTTCACTTTTCCTTCAGATAGAGACTTCTATTCTTCTGCAGTGCACACCTATCTTTAGTCTCTTATCCTAAATTGTATATAATATACAACATGAAAGAAAAAAAGTGCAGAGAAGTTTAAAAAGTAATTTTATGAACTCGAGAATGTGCTCAACTTCATGATGGTGCATTACGAGGTAATCATTTATACCAACTGAGCAATGGGAAAGTGTACTTGCAAATCCAAGTAATAAAAACCAGACAGTTGTATGACTTGCATGAATCAGATGATAGTTGATACCTGCATTTCAGTAGCACAATGCAATGTGGTTCCTTTCATGGTTCGCAATATCGGTCGTGGAACGGTGCCTGCTGCTGGCTAAAACGGATGTGTAACTCTAAAAGGTGATTTCCCGGCCATAAGGAAAGGAGATTTCAATAAAAATTTGTTCAAATTTCGCGACAATAACCGTGGACCATTCCGAGAAATGTAAATGGAACTGGAATAACCGACTCCGCGACGCCCTCCACAACCGTGTTGTCGAACCATGTTCCCTTCATCTCCAAAGGTCATCTTTAGAAAACCAAAGCGGATTTCAAAAATGTATCAGGAAACGTATCAAGATATATACCTGAAATAAGGATCACATGTTGATATTGTCATTAAAATTAAAATCATGCCATAAAAAGACTTTTTTCAACAGCTTTCTACTTGTTGAAGAAGAAAGGAGAAAATAATATACGGCTTCCCATAAGAGTTCTTTCGTTAACTACTTCCCCTTCATCAAGCATTGTCCTGAATTCAGGTCCAAGTAAAGGATCTTGTAGTACCACCATAGGAGTAATTGATAAATCAAGTGGAACTGCCAGCAGAATTCCTGAATTCAGTGCAAGAAAAATCACACAAGTAAATCATCTTGACTTTCAACGTGATGATAAAATGAAGATGAACAGATTAGTCCAGTTATACCGTCTCGATCGGCACACCATTTGGTGCATTCATAAGAGTGAGATGATCATTAATTTTTAACTACTCATATACCAACTGATACAGATACTATTTATCATATGTTACTCGATCTCAACATACCTTATTTTCGTCACTCCAGACTTGAAATGGATCAGGATAAAGATTCAATCATTCAATCTAGAAATGACCAACTTGCTTAAGCAATAAGTCAATTTGCTAGGAAACAAAATACTTGAAATAACTGTAAACAAGGCACTTAGTATAGTTCCTCTTTGTTTGATATGTGTTTACTAGTAGTATGATACATGTATGTTGGTTTTTGTTAATGGATATAAACTGATGGTATATATCTATATATTTTCAGTGTTTCTCTATCTTGCAACTCTATCCAAATATTAAGTTTTATTATGTAATTTTAACACAAGTCATCAACTAAGTCCAATAAATTGTTTGGATTCAACTTCTACGTAATTAGTTTCAACTTCAGTCACATAAAAGCAACATCATTGTTTAGACTAAAGTAAAAGACAATTACATTAATTTAACCTATTCAAGCATCATTCAACTTCATTTATTTTCCCAAATTCGGTTTAAGAAACTCTTAATCCATAAACATCGTTATATCAATATATTATGTGGATTTTTGTCACAAAATTTTTCCAATCATATTTATCTCGTTTTATTCTAACTTTGTTGCAAACTGATAGATATATCATTTTTCATATTTTTTTTCTATTGGAAAATTTTAAATTCTCTCCAAAAGTTCAACTTATTTGCTATAACTTAGCTCTATAAATTTGAAATCCCCTCAAAAAATTTGAACTCCTATCAAAAATTTGAAGTTCCCTTTATTAGTTAGTGGATATATTATAATTATTACAACAAACAATAAAATTTTAAATTAATAACTACCATAATTATCCCTTCCCTAACCACAAACGGCCTTACAAGGCCTTGGGCTGTGACCAAGTTTATATGCACACGTAAAGTCACTAAGGCGTAATGATATCTGCACATCACACATTTCTTACAGGTTCGTCGCCTGAATACGCGCACACATATCAACGAAAGAAAACCCACTAATGGATTCGCTTATTGCACTGTCTTGTCATCTGGGTTTCATTCAATAATGTAAAAGATTCGGAGTCAAACTGCAATTAGGCGGTGCCTAGGGTTGCAATTGTTTAGCGTTAAATCCAGTGGAACAGAGCTTAAATTGCTTGTTCTTGGTGGAGATTAATTCTTTTGATCAAATGGATTCTTACAAGAGATGGGTTTGGAGGAATAGAGATTACGTGCATTCCTTGGAGTCATTAGCTAATGTAAGCCTGCTGAACTTGTCCTTTTCTTCATTAACCCGAGTATCTTTATTTATGTTGCTTGTTTTTCTTTGGAATACGTGTGAAATCATTTGAATTTTGAGGGGCGGCAACCTTGCTGGATCCCCGACCCCGAGAATATGCTGATTGGTTAATGCATAAATTGTTTTTCTGAAGATTTTATACAGCTAACTAGAATATGAATTCTAGATGGGTTTTGGAGCATTTAGGCTTCTGTGGTCACTGAGAAAATCCTGATGTTTCTAAAGTGAAAAAAGAATACTTGCTGGTTGCGATATTATGATTTAACGAATAATTCATATGATCGGATGAATTTCTCGGTGGATATATGAGTAGCTGCCTGCCTGGCCGCAAATACATTTCTGGTTTAAGTGGTATTATGACAATTTGAAGCAAAATCAGTCACCAAGAAGATGTGGCGAACTTCGCGAGAAGTAATCACGTATACATGTTGAACTCAATCCTTTTGACGAATGTTGCTCATGCACGACTTTCTTTATCTGTGATGCATCTCAGGATTGAAGTCTTCTTCCAGGACTTTTTCAGTTTTTTGCAGTACATTTCTGAAAGTTAATGTACTGAATAAACTGATCAGGGCTTTTGATTTGATTTCACTTGATGTGATTCACTTGTGCAATTTATTTTCTCATCTGGATGTATTCTGCCGCGCCCTTTCTATTTTTTATTCATATCATTCATGTTAATTGGAAATGTTCTATTTAGCTGATCTGTCGAAGATTGTTGAAAATTCACTCTCTTGGGCTTGTTTGAATTTTATTTCAGGGCTTAACCTGGCTTCTTCCTGAGAGGTTTTCGGATTCAGAAATTGGACCAGAAGCAGGTTTTGTAAATTTTTGGTAACAGTGGCTTCTTGTTGCTACTCAATGACATGTTTTTTGATGCATTCGATTTTGTTATTTTTCCAGCTCAAAAATTACTTTCAACCTTACAACTTTTCATATCTGTTAATAAGTCCTCTTTCAGTTTCAGGATTCTGTAGTCTCAGTGTTTTGAATTCAGTATATATACTTTATTACAGTACATTGTTTGCAAAAAATAGTTGGGAAACAATGTGCATCGGTGAATATTCGATAGCATGATCCCCATATTCCTTGGTTCGCATTGTTGCGTGGCATACCTATTGAGTCAATTCGCATATCATCACTGTTATCATTAAGTTTACTTGCATCTCTCATCCCTATATGTCGTTTGACTTTTTCGTGTACTTCCATCATAAAAAATCTAAGTTGCAGCATATGACAATTGAGTTCTCGATTTCATAATTGGTTTGTTTTGGTTGCTAATATTTTCTACTGGACATTTACAGTGTTGTGCACTCTAGTAGTTGAAGGTGACTTTGGCCATTGGTTTAATCTCGACCAGCCAACCTTAATATATGTAATTATAATTAACCAAAGAAAACTCTTACCTGATTGCCCACAACTACGTTTTTTTTAATTTTAGCTAATGTTTGGTTTAGGTGTTGATGTTTTCTGTCACATCTGTCCTATTTTTTCCTGCAGTGACATCAATTCTGGGTATGATTACTGCTCTCAACGAACATATAATCGATACCACCCCATTGCGGACTTGTACGGGGAGTGGAGAGCCTTCATCTTTCCCATTTTCATTATGCATAACTTTGCTCAAGGACTTGGAAACTCTTGTTGAAGTTGTGGCACAACAATTATATGGCGAAGAAAAGAAATGGAATTTCATTGCCATAACCGAAGTTACCAAGTAAGTGCTTTATATTTATTGCTCTTTCTTCTAGCTAACATTTATGACCATCAATATACTGTTCTTGACTAATCAAATCACTTACAGGGTATTGCTTAGATTGGCTTCGTTGCGAAAGAGTGGATATAAAATGCTTTTGCATGGTGGGGAGAGTACAAATGATGGTAGGGATTCTGATGATTTTGATACCCGCAGAAATGAGTTTGCATCCAAACCTAGCCAGCATGGGGTTTCTGGTATTCTAAGCAATAATCATGGACAGAATCCATATAATCTTGAAGGGAGGGCTTTGTTTGCAATTAAATAGATTCGGCGAAAATGCCCGTACTGTTACTGGCCCCTCATGGTTGCACAGGGTTCAGCACCAGCAGTCGATGATGGAGCCTCCGAGTAATTTTCTCCCCATACCTCTCTTTCATGAGCCCCAGACTTAAATTTTGCTACTTATTAGCTAAAACAATGTTTTTGTTTTATCCTAGGGACAGTGTCAGAGACACCTACTCTCTACACTTTCTTGTCTGAAAAGGGTACTCCCGGGGGTTTATTTTTGATGGGAGAAGTATTGTTTATCTTAAGACCGCTCATTTACGTATCGTTAATAAGAAAGTATGGGGCACGCTCATGGCTCCCTTGGCTTGCTTCGTTGGTATTGGACCTCATCGGAAATGGCAGTAGTTCACTGGTCTCAGTTTTGTGGCTCAATAGCAAGAATTTTCATCTTTCCAACCTCGAAAAAAACGAGGTTACATTTTCAGTTTTGTAGATGTGTTTGGTCTTTCTTTTTTCTTGTGTGTATAAGTGATCTTATTTGTTGCACTTTCTCAGAACTACAGTGTTCCTAAAAGTTTTCCACCTTTTTTTTTCCTTTATCAATCTAAATGGAAGAGTGAAGAAAGAATGTGCGACTTTCCTAGCGCACAAGTGGGATTCTTGGGTTAATAAATTTATAGAAAATTGTTTTTTATCCACGCTTTAGCATTCAAAAATCATATCTAGAAGTTCCCTTCTAATATAAAATGGTTTCACATTTCTTTTCAATATGATATGATTCCACATTCACACTATGGTGCAACTTGTAAGTTTCATGGCTCTCCAAATTAATAGACTAGTCTTTTGAATTTGAGTCTTCTCTTGCGTTTGTATAGACTTAAACAGTTTATATCAAATTGAGACGAAATGTGGTGATTCTCCAATGTTAGGAAGGCTCCCGAAGTGGCTCGGGATGCTGCACCTCTATTACAAAAAAGGCTAAATTTAATATTTTTGAAAATGGGTGCAGTTAAAGAGACGGAAGCTGCTCTGGGCGCTTTATCTCATGAGAGATCCTTTTTTTACAAAATATACCAGGTAACACCGCAATCCATGGAATATTTCTTTGGTTTTTCCTATTCCCTCGTCTCATTCACCTCCAAAAATTTACACTAATGCTCTTTAAATCCTTCAGCCATAGACTCGCTCGCACTCAAAAGCTACTAGAACCGGTTCCCATTATTGGCTTTCTTACTGGTATGCTCGTTGATTACAGTTTCTGCAATCCTGATAATCAACGTTAAATTTTTTTTTTATTTCCTCAACATGCAGAGAAACTCGTTGAACTTCTTGTCGGAGCCCAGACACGATACACTTACATGTCTGGATCATGAGATCAAGTTTGTCCCGGAACTCTTTTCATTTTAATGGTTGCAAGTTTTCCAGAAGTTTTGTCCATGAATATACTAGCTGGTTATAATAACCGTACGTTATAGCGTCTCATACATCTGGCTATGGATCTTTCTTGCTATTGATATTCGCCATTAATAGGAGATTCGAGCAATGTCCGAACTTGTTGCACTGTATCATCATAAGCTTCGTTGTAGATTAGTTGATTTGATAGAAATGCTAAATTCTCTGTTGGTTTCTTGAAGATTGCGTCGTTCTTCGGTTACTACATCTGCATATATAGCAGAGATTGGAATACAAGAAAATCTCAGAGGAAGAAAAGAGTGAATTATCACCAATCTTGATACAGGGTAAGCCTATAAACCTTATCATATGTTTGATTGGGTGATAGGATAATCGAGTCATTGATTGTTAATGCAATATAGTAAGTGCGATACTATTGTGTAAATAGTATAATAAGGGTACATTTGAAGTTATAGATAAGGGTACGATGATTTTAGAAATTATCCTATTTTATTCCAATTTTATAACAAAATTACATATATGTTATTTTTCATTTTTTTTACTATTATAAAATTTGAAATTCCCCCGAAAATGTCAACTTACTTCTTACAACTTGTTCCAAAAATTTGAAATTCCTTCTATTAATTAGTGACGATATTTTAGTTATTAGAATAAACAATAAATTAATCTACCATTTTAGAACGATGTCAAATATAATATAATTTATCATATTATATTATTTATCATCATTTAATAATTTTAATCACTCTCATACGTATCATTATCTCTAACTTGAAATGCCACGATTAAAACAATTTCTTGTGTGTGATGTCAAAGTTGAGATATTATCTAAAAAGCAATAATAAGACCCTCGTCCTTTTTTTTTTATTAATTCTAAATTATATTAAATTTAGAAGTCTTGCTTCTATTACTACACAACGGAATTTATTTGGGTCAAGTGTACGCAAAAACTACAAAATAAAAAAAAAAACTACAGTATATTAAAAGTATAAAGGAGCTTTCGGTCTTGTCGAAGTGGTAAAAATTCATTCTCCCTTTGAGAAC
Organism: Haberlea rhodopensis; assembly: GCA_907163345.1. Lineage (NCBI taxonomy): Eukaryota > Viridiplantae > Streptophyta > Magnoliopsida > Lamiales > Gesneriaceae > Haberlea > Haberlea rhodopensis. Next base: position 70,126 of record CAJQUN010001303.1, read on the forward strand.
GACTTGAGTAAGGGACAACGACTCGACTTCGAGTGGCGCTGTGTGCTTAAAAAAAATTGCCACTCGACGCTATAAAAAAAAAGGAAAAGAAAAAGAAAGGATAAGGTGGTAGAATATCGGTAGCTCTGATCATGGTTATAAAGCAAACATACTTTAATAAATTAGGTAAATCAAATTTCAGAATTCAACATTAATTAAAATCATTAAGTATTAGATTGCTGGGGATACGTTTCATAATTTTCTCATTTCTTAATATTTCAAACACATAATTTATATCTAGTATTATATATTTATATAATATGACCGTTGAATAATTCTTTTCTTTATAACTTGCTAATGATTATTTTATTATTTTATTTAATACATGATTAAATAAGTAATTAATAAAAAATATTTTATCAAAGTAAGCATATTCAAATTGTTTACAGTAGATGAATAAGTATTTATCCATCGCCTGTCAAATAGGAACAGATGAGAGTTCGGTAAAACAATGCATATTATGCACAAGCAATCGTCAACACATTGCAAACCGAAAGTGAGGGCGTATTTCAAAAGGGTTTATTTGATACTACCCCTAATGACATCTCACCGTTAATTTGAAATCTTTCATTTGAAAGATACCAAATCAATGGTGGTGATGTTTCCGGGGCACTTTTAGTAGGAGGGGCATCAAATTTTCCTTCCAAAAGACGCCATTATAAACATTTGCCACACAAATTTTAAGCGACGTTGGCGAATAAAAGTGAGATGAAACTAAGCAAGATGGGACCTCAACTTTCTAAAAGTGAGGGCAATGATCAAAGATACTATGCCTACACTTTAATGCATGGGATTCCTAAATATCAAAAGCATGTGGAATCACATCATAATCCATTTGAAAATTTGTGCATCCATCATCATTTCTTTAAAAAAATCAAAAGAGAATCAAATTTGAGACAATTATATATCATGCCAAAGGAAATCATGTGAAAAATTTGCCGTCAATCATTTCTTGAAGCAAATACTACACTAGACATGTATAGTATTCTTATGAAATTACACTACAAAAAAGAGCTCCGCCCTTTCAAAATCAGGTGTGGAAGCTTCCTTTAATATGGATGGAGCCGGTACACCAAATAAGGAAACGAGTTCACCTACTGTTTTTTTGGGTCTTGAAAAGAAACTTGGATGGTGGAGATGGTGAAAACTCAAATGGCAAGTGTGGCGCCTCTGATCTACCAGATAGCATTTCGACAACCTCAGCAATTGAGGGGCGTTTATTAGGCGATCTTTGCAAACAGCGAAGGGCAATTGTGATACATAACAATGCCTGTTCTCTATCCAAAGATTGAATACTTGAATCTACAAGATCCAATAGCCTCCCATTGAGGGCAAGCTGCCGAGCCCAAGATATAAGATTTGCTCTTTCAAACTCGGAGATTGGCGAGGCCATTACATGCAATGGCCTCCGGCCTGAAACTAAAACCAACAACAGAACCCCAAAGCTATAAACGTCGCACTTGTCTGATACCTGTGCACCACCACCATACTCAGGAGCAGCATAACAAACTGTTCCCCTCATACTTGGAGTGCTACTAATACCTCCACTTTTTGGGATTTCTCCACTGGCACAATCTTGGCTATTTCTTCTTTTTCTGATCTTGAAATCTCCACTGAAACCATCAAGCCACCGATCAACGCTGCACCTACTCCTACTTCGTTTTCTATCTTGCACAATTTCTTCATCCCGTTGCCACCACAAGTCCCCCTCATTACTCGATTTGAGCCCTCTTTTCTTCTTTTTCTTGGCTAATTCCTCACAGAACTCCTCCTTCCACCATTCTCTAGGTTTCCTATTCCTCCTATCCTTCCTCATCGTTTCCCTATCCAATGATCCCCACCATTCCAACTTCTTCCCCAGTTTCTTATGCTCAACTTCGGCACTATCTTTGGAACTCGTGAGTTTGATCTCCTTTGGCTTTTCCTTACCAATCTCACTACCTATCCACTCCATTACATAGTCCTTCACACGCCCGGACTCGGATAATCCACTCGTATTATCCTGTTTCCACCACCAATCCCCCCCTGAATCACACTTTCCCCCAACCACAACACCTTTTCTACTCCCACTATCAACGCTCATTCTGTCAAGAAACCCTTCAGAGAAACTACCCAAATGCTCAGACGGTGACGCCTCCATGGCACTGGCCTCAGTCCCGCCATCTAAAATCGTCACACAGTAACTTTCAGGCGACTGATCCACATTCACGACCACGGCATCTTCTGTCATCAAGTTCTCGTTTTCCTCGACAATCGATCCACATTCGTCTCCTTTCCCCTCAATTTCCTTCTCCTCCTCTTCCACAAACATATCCAAAATCTCTTCCCCCCTGTTTAGCACCTGGGCCAACCCAAAATCAGATATTTTTGCATTGAAATCAAAATCTAACAATATATTCGATGGCTTAATGTCACCATGAACTATAGGTGGATCGCAACAGTTATGCAGGTAATCTAGACCCTTGGCAATGGACATTACAATTGCAAACCTCTTACTCCAAAGCATCAACTCCGTACACTTTCGATCTAACAACGCATCTTGCAAACTACCATTTTGCATGTACTCGTAAACGAGAACCAGTCTTCTCCCTCCCCTCTTCCTCCTCCGGCTATAACAACGCATTTTGAAGCCATTATTAACATCAAAAGTAGAAGAAAATCCGAGTATACAAACAAAATGGAGGCAACACGAGGAATCAATACGCGCAGCAAGTGAGAGTTCGTTCTGAAACTCACGTTCGCCTTGAATAGAAGCCTCGCTGGTGAGCTTCACCGCGATTTCCTGTCCAGAAGGAAGAACCCCTTTATAAACCGATCCAAACCCACCTTGCCCAAGGCGATTGACGGTAGAGAACGAATCAGTGGCGTGGCGGAGGACGGAGAAGGAGAAGCGATGCGGCGGCAACGGTGGTTTCAGATCTGCTGGTGCTGTTCTTTTGCGTGATATTTTGCGGCAAATGATTGCGGAGAGCAGGAAAAAGACCAAGGCTACGGCTGTGGCGAGGAGGGGTGGCAAGAGAGAGATGACTCGGCGGTGCGACGGTGGCAGAGGTGGCGGCATTGTAGTGGCAATTAGTATGCTTAGATCATGGAAAGAGACTGGAGTGTTTGTGCGTTGCGTTTCGTTATATTTATCCCGATTCTTCGTCGTCTTTCTACAGCTGAGTTCTTCTGCACCTCTCAGCTGTGTTTTGTCAACTGGTGAGTCAAATGCTAAAGCTACTGACTGTGATGCTTATTAACGTGACAATAACGAAAAGTTATGATGCAAATTAAACTCAAGGTCCCTTGATTCCCGACTAACCTGATGGATAAAAGCTCATGTTTATTTTTGACAAATTCAAATATTTGGTGTAAAAAAAAATGATTTAGTCTCTCCTCACAAAAAAAAAGAAAAAAACGTCCGTTAATATCTTTTAAATAATAAATATATAAACTAATACGTCAAATATTTTAATCAATAATATTGAGTTGTTCCATAAACAGAACACAAATCGGTTTCATATAAATATTTATCTATTCCATTTATCACATGCATGTCACTTCAAAAGATTCTACACAATCTACGAATATATTAAAATTAATTAATCAACTCGATGTTCTATTAATGAAACTGATTAGGTTAAAAAGGCACGAGGGGTGAACGAACATGTTTTAATTTGCAAGCAATGCACTGACATTAAAGTATGGATAAATTCCTTTTCAAACCCTTTTTCGCTATATGATAAAAGAGGGAATCATATCAAAAAGGCACTGCGTGAAATGTCATTTTATAGAGATTATGTCTTCACTTATTTTAAGAGATAACATTTGGGATCTATTCCCAATTCACTCTAGAGTATTCAATAACCCGTTTTAGTATCTAAAATTTTAAAAAATTTACTGATTCAAATTCAGTCCCTAAGGTTTAAACATATTCTCGAGTCAATCTCTTTCAGTTTGCTTCTTACGACCGACTTAACGCATCAGACTGAATTTATAATTTTTTTTTATAATTTTAGGTACTAAATCCCGATCACTGAAAATTTTAGGAACTGAATCGATAATAGATCCAAACTACATGTTTTAATTTATTTTAAAAAGTATTTGTAATACATTAATACATAGATTTGAAGGGCTGTATTTAAATTTCTTAAAATTTATGTATTTTGTCTATTGATTATTTAAAACTTTAGAAATTAAATATTTGATGATATTTTTTTATTTGAACTTTGATGGTATTTCATTTAAATGAAAAACAGCCGTTTGCACTGTCCTTTTATGTCGTTTCATGCCTCTCTCATTTGTTTATGGCTGGCGATAATGCCAGAACGGGAATTGTTGGAGCCAGATCAATCTTTATAAAATCCCATTTTTATCCTTCTGTTTATTACTCACTTTCAAAGGAAATGGCTTCAGTAGGAATTTTTATTCTCTCAGGCGCGGCGGCAGTGAAAAGAAAATAATTTTTATTTCATATTTATTTATTCGTAACTTTAAATATTTTGACTACCTCTTCCCCCTTCAAACATACGAAAATAATAATAATAATAATAATAAAAATTGAGCGATAGATATTCAATAAGTATTTTTACACAGGATTTTAAAACTTGACTTGAAATTATTATTATTATTATTTCACACTTTGTCAACTACAATTTCTTTTCAATAAAAATTTGCAGGAATTGTCAGTAGTACTGTCAATCATGTGCCACTGCCAATTGCTTTACATACCGGGTTTGTTTGTTACTGTCCTGAAGGGCACTGTCTTAGGGCCTCATCCATCATCCATATAGAATTTTTTTTTTCTTTAAAAAAAAGATTACAAATGAACGGTGATGATGCCCCTAAGACACTGCTCTTAAAGACATCATCAAACAAACCTACAGACCCCAACATGAAAATATCCCCAATTTTATATCTCATATTTACTCGGACTATTTGATATTATTTCATGGATAGTGTTCCACATATATATGAACAAAAATATTTCAATATTCTTAATATATTATGGGATTTACCCCTAAAAATAATACCTTTATATATATATATGTGTGTGTTTTTATTTCATTGGAGTCTTAATTTTTGTGTGTGTTTTTTCTTTATTGTGTGATTTGCAAATGTTTATTAAAAGTAATTATCTACTTTTCAGACGAATAAAATTGATTTGAGTTTTGATTTAATTATTTTTGCTATTATTTCTCTAAAAAATCAGAAGCAGAGAAGCAAACCATGATATGTTTTTGACTGCTTTAAATTGAGAATTGACAATTTCGTAATTAATGAAGTTAATTAAGCTATTTTTTTCATTTTAATAGCAATCACTCAATGTTTTTATTTAAAATATTTTTTTCTTTAATTTAAGCAAAAACAACATAAAATACTATAAATAAGCTATTCTAAACAAGTAAGAGACAGTCATGAGCAAAATGAGAATAAATATCCCAACAAATACACAAACCAATAGTACTACAAAAAGACTATATCTTACAAGCGTAGCAAATATACCTTTTTTTTCTTCTTCCAGGAGCCTCAGCTTTTCCATCAGGTGGTCCATGGGCCACTTCTTCAATGACCAACCCATTTGATAAAGCCCTTTCTTGAATTGGTGCCTTTGCCATCCGATGCTCGTATTTGCAGCCGTGTTCTCTTTACTATCTATCATTTTAGGCATGAAGAAGTTCGAGCCGAAGTTATATCGTCTATATTACATCGACACTCCAAAAATCATCTCATATAATATCGGATATTCTATGGTCATGGACACTGTAGGACACATATAAGACCATATCTTGTTTTCAAAAAAAAAAAAATATCCAACATGCGTCGAACACATCATTTGAGTGGTATTTTGTGTATGCTTTAATAAGTGAATGTCTGGATGATGTGTATAGAATTTTAAATCATTTCAATTTTATTATTCAAATATTTGATAATTAATTTTTTTAAATATTATAATGTAGTGTATTGTTAGAATATATACACAAAAATAAAAAAAATATTACTGTATCCTAGACGTATCGTGTCTTATAATTTTAAAAAATTTGTGACTTCATATATGTGCGTGTTGTACATGTGTCTCCATATCCGTGTTCATGCAACATAGCATATTGTGGAGTTTGTTATTTTATAAATGAGACTCAACACTCCTAAAGACTCTTCAACAAAAGACCAAACTAGTAAAATTTCAATGGACAGCTTTTTAGGATATCACTTGTAATGCATTTGTTGAACTTTCCAGATATCTTTCAAACTTCATATCTTCACATTTTCCTTTTTTTATCATCTGGTTTTTTATCAAAAAATGTAATCTGGGGAAAAGAAAAACAAGAAAAATAAGATAGAAAAAATACTAACTTGTCATATTTTTGTTCCTGGTGTTTCCCATTTGCTTCCAACAGTTCATTTCACACACTACCAGCATTTACTAAACCTGCTTGAGTTCATCATATTTAGAAATATATTGACATTTTGAAAAAATATATCGGATTTTTCAATGTGATATTTGTTGAAGTTTGGCCTTTTCTTATCCCACGTAAAGAATAAAATGAAATGGGCCTTGCTTATTTGCTATATAAGGAGCCTTGGTGCTCATGTTTTAAGTGCACCAGTCAATAGTTTGTTTAACAACTTTTGGCTTTAGATAAATTCCTTCTTGTTTTAGAATCTTGTAAAATTCTTATTATGTTTTGTGATTCCAGCTGTGTCTAAGCTTCCACATCAGAAAAGATTTTATTATGTGTCTTTCTTATAACGGGAGATGTTTGAGTTATAAAGTGTGGCTAGTGAGAAAGCTTTGTGGGTGTATTTGGGGTGAGAATAAAAATTGTGTGGGTATAATAATTTTTCATATAGTGTATTTTCTTCTATGATCCTGATGGTTTTTCTCCTGAACAATGTCGGGGACAAGGTTAGAACCTTCGTTGGTTACACGCTTGTTGTGTTGGTTCTTCCATATTTCGATATGGAGCAGGGAGTGCGGCATTGATGTGTTATTCAAATAAGAGAACTTCACTTGTGTCATTATTATTTCTTCTATTGCTTTGTTTTCCCATAAAAAAAATGCAGATCCTGGAGGGTGAATTTGGGGGGTCAAATTCCCAACAATATTGAGTTCCTATTTATGAATTGAGGTTAAAAAAAGAATAACCATATTTTTTTGGGAAAATTTCGGGCCGGTACTACTTAGTAAAAGATTTTTCGGCCCAGTCACCCTTAAAAAAATTCTTTCAACTAGGTCCAATTTTGGATACAATGACCAAACTAACCCTAGATCTATTCTAATATAAAAAAGAATTCAAACCATCTTCAGTCTAAGTATGAGATTTCCTTCCAATCCACCTTTGCCTTGCCCCTGATTCCTCGTCCAGGCCACACATTTATCTCCATTTTCCATCATTCTTCATCTACACACCTAAAAAACAGTCAAAACCAGGTCAAAAAATTATCACCATTTTCGAGTTGCAGCGAAATGGCGCGCGAAGTTGGAGAGAAGTTTAGGGTCTTGGAGGACGTAGAAAGTGGTTTCGTTTTGAACGGAAGAGATTGCTCATTTCCTTGGATTGAAGAAAATAGAGATAAAGGGAGATTGTTTGGACGTAAAATTTCAATTTGTCTCCCCGATGCTTTTAATTTCTTAAATTTTTTTGAACGTAAACGCTTTTAATTTTTTTTAAAACCATTAACAAAGTTATTTGTACGAGAGCGTTTGATCGTTCTTAATCTACATACAATCCAGTGAAAGATGGTGGTGCACATGCATATATTAAGGTGATAAACTTAATTTTAAAAAAGGTGCATTCATTTGTGTCTACCGGTGCATGTAAATTACATGCACCGATAGACTCAAACGATGCATGGATATTATATTTACATGCACCGCACGAATCTAACGGTGCATGTAATTACATGCACCTTTAGAAAATTACATGCACCCAAATACAAGCGGTCATGTATATTATATATTTACATGCACCGCTTGAGTCTAGCGGTGCATGTGAATTACATGCACCGCTAGACACGAACGATGCATCTTAACATTGATTAAGCAGCCAATTTATAATTATACTCTCGTCGTTTATACAGATCCACCCACTCATTATTTAACAACAAATAAAACTATCATCACACTCAACTATTTAAAAAAACTCATAATTATAAAATAATTTATCACAACATGTTCAGAAATTAAAGCTTAGGGTCCTGGAGACGTAAAAAATGATTTCGTTTTGATTGTGATCGTCTTTAACACTTACTATATGATACTTATTTATTATGTAATTTGAACCAATGCAAATGTTGAGTCTACCGATGCATGTAATTTACATGCACCGGTAGACTATCGGTGCATGTAAATTACATGCACCAGTAAATTTTGAGTCTACCGGTGCATGTAATTTACATGCACCGGTAGACTATTTCACTCATACGATGTTTCAATATCCAACCATCAAAATTGCCTGCACTTTACATATGATTATTACGAAGAGCTCAGTACAAATTTATGTACTCCATTCTTAGCACACATAAAAACCCAAATTTGAACCTCAAAATCTAAAATAAAACAAGATCCAACCAAAATTTTCGAAAAAAATCCTGTAAAATATAATTCAGTTATTCGAAATCCAATCAGAAACTAATAAAGAGTTCAAAAATACATTTCAAAATTATAATTAGAATATTTCAAACAAACCCTTAAAAAAGGGTTTTTCAAAACACGAACTGCTTATTTACCAGTCCAAAATCCTCTTTCAAGATTGAATTTCCCCTATATCAATGCCATAATAATATTACCATCAACCACTACTTTAAAAAATCGCTAAATCTAACAAAAAAGTTAAACATAATTTGGTCAGAAACATTCTGGATCGGTTGTCCTAATGAATATTTATTTAAAGTTAATTATGAAGATGGCGATGCGTAATTGAAAAGGCGACGGCAGTCCAAGGAATCATCACCAGTTAAAGAAGAAAGACAATTAATTAATGGAAAGTGGGCAAAGGCTTGGGAATGAAAGTGTAGAGCAAGGGTATTTTAATCATAATTAATGGACTAATTATATTAGGGTTTGATAAAATGGACTTATTTGAAATAAATTTTCTAAAAGATGTATTTAGTTGAAAGAAGATTTTTTGGGGGAGATTTAGTTGAAAGATGTTTTGAAAAGTGGTACCTTCTTGTAATTTCCTCTATTTTTTTTTTAAAGGGGCCAACCCGTGGGTCAACCCGCCAAAACCAGCGGCCCAAATGGATTGGTCGGTATAAATGATGGCCCAACCCACATATTTGGCTGGTCGGATTGGGCCATGATGGGAGAATCATGAAGAGCTTCAAATAGACATACAAGTCCAAAATCAAGAGCATGGATTCTACGTAATATTTTGGATCATCATTGTATTAATATTTAGTGATTGTGCTAGTTTGGATTGAATTAGATATTAGTAGGCTTTTATTTAAGTTATTATCATGTTATTTTTGAATTATTGCTAGATGGGCTTAGAAAAATGTTGTATTGAGCTTGTTATGAGCCCATTAAGTAATGGAAAGTCATTGAGTCCTATAAATACTTGTATGTAATCATTTTAATGGAGATATACAACAACATTCATCCAAAAAAAGTGGCTCTTTGCCTTGTGGAGAGTTTTCTCTCATGGATCCAAGTGATCCCATTCTTGGAACTTATCAAGGAGTATTCCTTGTGGCGTTCGTCATTTGATACCGAGGTTCCTACTTTCTAAGTAGTGGGTCGAGGTGCGTCATGTTGATACCGAGGTTCCTACTTTTCTAAGTAGTGGGTCAAGGTGCATGTTGAAACTTTGTTTCTTGCTTCGTGTTAAGCAATGGGTCGAGGTGCGATTTTACATACCAAGGTTCTTGTCTCAATTGTAGACAACGGGTCGAGGTTCGAATCATATACGAGGTTCTTGCTTGGATAAGCAACGGGTAGGGGTTCATTTTGTTAGTTGAGTCGTTTTGTTTTGTGTTGGGTCAATAAATAGTTTTTATTTGTCAATTCCACGTCTTTGCTTGATTTTTAAGTCCTTGGCAACACAAAAGGTTTGAAATACTATCCTCGTGTGTCATTGAATCTCGTGGGTCGTGTCAGGCCA